>JAUELU010000008.1:12677926-12688968 GCA_032357145.1 Evasterias troschelii
CCTTCCAGCCTCGGTTTGGTTGCATTGATTTGAATGAGAGAAAATCAAGATGGACGCACCATGAGAATGGTCTATTGACCTGGATCCGGGCCCGTGGGTTATGACCCATTTCTGGGTCAGTGTGACCCGGAATGAGTGTATAAATTACCAAGAAATTGGTCACACTGCCGCAAATCCCGGTCACAATCCCAATTTTGGACCAACTTCCAGGTCAGTCTGACCCACAAATGGGTCAGTCTGACCCACAAATGGGTCAGTCTGACCCACAAATGGGTCAGGCCTCTGTGGGATCCGGGCATTGTCAATTCTGACATGGGAGCTCAGAAAGTATGGCCCATAAACACACGCTTTACAGGGGGCGCCCGTAGTGCTGAATCCCTTGGTAGGCAGCACTATAAAGTTTCTCCTGAAAACGAGCAGAGTAAACTGCTCGAAACGTCGAGACCACACCGGCTCTTTTCAGAGCCAACACTCACACTTAACAGATTTGACACAATGTTGTACCCGCAAGTTTACTATTTATTTATTGTTACTTCTTACCATAGGCCTAAAGTTTGGCTAAGATCTGTTTTTAAACAAGTTGCCAAATGCAGAACATTTCCTCGTCTAACTGAACAGCAAGTTGAAGTATTCGAACAGTGATGTATTGGTACTTAGCACCGAAGTATCAGGGGTTCCTTTGGCAACGTGACCCTTCAAATTTGTTAGTGAAAGACTGATCTGCAATTAAGGCCATTGACGAAGCAACGATGGCCAAAGTGTTTGATGGATTGTTGTTTGAGTGCACAGTAAAGTGATTTAGACCACCCTGAAATTGGAACTTGTGTCTTCTAGGTGCGTGTTGCGACCAATTTAGAAGATCATTCGGTAAATATACTGAAAGACGATGCATGTAATTATGCCCGCCACCAACTATAAGATGAATTACTTGGATCAAGTGCCACAAACAACGAATTCTCGACAAGTTACACTGGCTCAGTACCGCATATCGTTCGCCATTTTGGTGGGAACGGTTCGTCTGTATCCCACCACTGCCACTTAAGCCCAATTGCAATGCGTCAACAGTTCCCGATGCAGTAATGTTGTCACTGGTTTTTTGTAGTCCTAACTTTCGAACCGATTATTGCACTAATTGTTTATGATGGTCGACAAATTTCAAGTTGGCCACTCTCCAATATATATATATTTTTTTTTTAAGGACAAAATCTATTTGCCATATTTTTGAAGTAGGCCTATATCTCGGTAAAATATTCAAAAAGTTTGTGAGGTGCTACTGCATGATTTCTCAGTCTTGTCCAATTAATTGAGGAAAGTCGGGAGGCCGTAACATGTGAATTGAGGCTTGTGAAGTTGGCTGATTTGGTTACATTGTTGTCTTAGTTTCTTTGTGCTAAACAAATATCAGACAATGAGAAGTGTTGCCTGTTAATTATATGGAATACGACAGAAGGAGTCAGGGACACAATCTTAGTGCTGTATTAAGACTCCGCATTCAATCAAGGGATCTATGGTTCAACGATCATCGAATTCGACGATTGCGTGCACCACCAAAATACCCTCGGCACTCCATTCCTGCAAGTTTCTGGTCATTTTAATTACAGGACAACACGGCACGTCTGCGATTACCGTAACGCACACCACGAGATGCCCCATTGCCATGACACCAATCCCAAATGATCACTCTCAACGGAGGTCTCAACAACTCTCAATAACTTACCCTCGCAGCTCCCTAGCTGGTCTTTGCTTCCCAACCTTAGTCACCATCTCTTGTCGGCTGATGCTGTTTCTTTCATGCCTTAAATATTCAGACCCACTGCTTTATGATAGTTTCCCTCCCAACCCCGAAGGAAATTTCTGAGCGGCTTCGGCTTATCGCAGGGGAATCTCAAAGATTTGCAGGAATGAGTGAACGTCTTTATTTCCGAAGGGACCCAAAAGGTGAATTTTAAGAACCTGCAATGGATTCGTGACTTGGGGATCCACAACAAATCTATCTCAAAATCGTACTTAATAAGGCAAACTGCCCTGTACTCTTACTGTAATTTGGCTGGTTGTGACTGTGATTCGATATTTCTAGAGAATCAGTAAACAATGTAAGCCTACCCCGTGAAAATTTGAGATGCTTCTATTTCGTACGAAAACATCAGTTTTCCATCAGTTGTAAGCATAATCAGATGTTGAAGCGGATCCCATGGTGATGTATTTATCAAATGGTTTTAAAGGGTGTGTACAACATTGGTAAAGATTGATGACATCAAATGTTTACCTTCCCTATTCACATTCCTGTTATTAGTGCTGCGCCGATGTGCAGTGAAAAACTAAAATACCTAAATAAACATTCCTTGAAATGTTTTGTGCCTGAAAATAATGCTATAACTTTTGAGAAACTAGTGAAATAATTAGTTTGAATCTCGCGAGACCAAAACTTGATTTTCTAAAACTATGCAGATAGTTTTTCCCTCACTATTTTCTCGTTTTATACAATGGTTGATTGAGCCTAAATGTTTACAGGTTTATCAATGTTATTTTGGGTCACACAAAGTGCGGATACTGATCTTTGACAATTACCAATGTTGTCCATGTACGTTATAATGATTTACAACAGAAATATTAACAGTGCATGTTGCATGTAAAATAAAGGCCTACTGCACTGTTGGGGATTCTGTCCGGTCTTCGTCAGATTCTTTTTTTATACCAGCATTTGAACTGCCATATTCCCACACCCCACAGCACACTTTGAATTAGGAATGACACGAAAAATACGATACTCTGTCCGTGCATTTTGTTGAACCCGTCGAGCTTTGCCAGAGTGCTACAATGTTCATTTAATGCTCAGTCAGTGCTCCTGTCGACAGAATTTCAGATTGGTGTCGTATCTGGGGCCAAATTTCTCAGATTGTGTTTCGGTGACCCTTTTATCGGGTGATATTTCTGTAATTCAAGATGGATAGCCCCTACGACACAAAAAATGTCAAATTTGATATTTTGTATGGCGGCATGCAAGACATTCCCCGCAGTATTGGCTGGCTCCTTGTGACCTGAAAGAATATCGCTGATTTATAAATCTCCTGTTGTTTTTACACACAGTTTTGGGTAAATGAAACCGACGATTCCTTGAAAATGCCTGTAGCTCTTAATGACTGTAGAGAGCAGCGAAGAGGAAGATACAATAAATTTAATTTTAAGATGTGAGAAAACTGTCCTCAGTTTAGTACCCACGTCCAATGAATTCACTCCTGGCCATACTAATCCCTGCATCGCGTCGTAGACAAGTACAAATACAGAGCCTTTAAAGTGGCTGAATTAACGTTAAATGGTGAACAAATGTTACCACTGTCCAGATAAGACGGTAGAGGGTGCATCCCACTGCAGACCTATGAGCAACCCATGCTAAATATTTTGCCTAATACCCCCAAAACAAAATATTTTGACATAAGTGTCGCACCATTTTGAAACAAAAGCAGAAAATAAAAATGTACTGTGACCAACACCTTCACACCCTTTTTCAATTTTATGGACAAATTCCGTGTGTCTCTTTAGCTACGCCCGTCAGAAAACATTTATATTCAAGAGTGTTAATTTTCAAACAGAATTTTCACAAGTGTGGATACTGTTATTGGACAATATACCGGTGTTGTTTTAAAAGTCTCCATGCAAGTTGCCACAAGTTTCCCACGACATCTATCTGCAAAATAGTTCGTGAAAAATAAATCAACATACCAAACTTGTTATGATAAACGCCGTATCCGTTCTGATCACTTATTGAAACTATTGTTTGCAAGTTGCATGCACATTCTTCCATTAAGTCTTCTAAATACTATATCTGTAAAATACTACAAATTGCGTTTACTGCTATTTAAATATTAACAGTAAACGATATATGTAGCATTTCCCAGATATTTTTGTTTAGCGATGTACCGTCCCTTTAATTCAGTAAACAATCGCGGTCTCCTTGATCAAAGGCACAACACTTCAAAAATCACCTGCTCAAAACACCCCCAATACAGCCTCTTGTTCGCACTTATCATCGCCGGGGTCGAGCTGGCCGAAACTTATTATTTCAAAACATGTTTTTTAGAACACTGACAGAAATGCTTTAAATTTGATATGTTTATGTGATATCACGTAGGCGCTGCAGGTGTGTTTTCGCAATAAAGATGTTCGCTCGGTTTATAGACAAATCAACACGGACTGTCGCATCGATGGGGCCGGCAATATAATGTCAGGTGAAGCCGATCGGAAAATATTATTTTACTGGTCCCTTTCCTGTATCTTAAGTAATATTATATTGTTTCTATGTGCAGTAGGGTATCATGTCATGCCTTGTTGTATCGTTGGTGATTTACTTACCGTAAAGGACCGCTATCACCATAGAGTCATCTTGTCCCCATCAGTATCAATAGTTTTCCTGTGGCACTTCAAGTTATAAAAAGGGAAAACATTATTGTAACAATGTGTCAGAGTCAGAACTTCTTTTTGACTGAGATTCCTGGTTCGGTGTCCTTATCTTTTATGAAGAAGGCCTAAACGAAAGGCCATACTTTGACAAGGTATTGGCAGTACTGTAGTTGTATTAACTTGTCACTACAAACAAGCTTGTTATTTTGACATTTACTGTCCAGGACGGAAACTGTTTTCAATTCATTTTTCGTCAAACTCGTGGATTTTATTTGGTATCCCTTGATACTACTCCTATCTTAAATTAAATACACTTAAGTGTTACTCCTGGTCATTCCCCAAGCTAACATACATTGTTGTCAAAGTGGATGAAAACTGTAATGTTTTGATAGCTCAAAACAAACTGTTTCCATTAGTGTGTGCAAAATTACCTTCAGCAGCCAACAGTCCAAAGGTGCCCCCGTAATTAACATTATTTTGCTCTGCAAATACCAATGTTTTTGCCTCAAACGGCCCTAAAGTACAATTCAAGGAGGGTGCAAATACGCGCGCGTTCTCAACAACACCCGGTTATGCCGTACGTATTTTAACCGGAAGTGCGTCACAACATTTTCTCGCTGCTGTCACATTGTTATTAGTTGTATATAGAAAAGCCGTAAGAAGTGTTTTCATGGTGTGTTGTTGAGTTGTAATAAAATGGTTGTGCGTGCTTGCCTGGAGCTGTAATAAGGTTGGATGTGGTCCTACAAAATAAAGAACTTCAACTAGAAACGTGATAAGACTGTAAATGGATCATCATCTTCACTTGTACTTGATTCCTTTACCGTCCGAATATTGTCACATTTGTTGCCCTGTGCTTGTAATATTACTTATAGAATAGTTCGTTAAAAATGTGTAGTTTACGAAACAGCCTTCGGTCAACCAATGGTATGATCAAGGGTATTAGACCGTAGCATGTTTGCCAGAACTCGCACCGAAAAGAAAATTAGCGCTGTGCTAAGGTGATGAAATTATTACCTCACCTCAATATGAGTGTGTTTTGCGGTAAGTCGTGCAAACAATTTGGACTAGTGTTTAAAGAAATGTTTAAACAAGCCCATTTATATGTCAAAGTATTTAAGGTCACTGTCTGTATATTACTCAAAATTCGAAAAACGTTAATCGAATTGAGTATAGATCATCCCATTGTTCATGTTGTAACGGCGGATATATACCGTAGTGCTCGTGACTTCATCATCAGAAGGTATAAGATAAATACTATGTACATTAAGCCAAACAGAATTAAATAAACAAGTTTAGTATGGTGTATTTGTTAATTTAAAACAACTAGTCACTGCATTCAGTTGAAAATAATTCAAGGGACTTTTATTGTTAGTTTTCTGACAATTGTGTCCATAAATCAGCACATGTTGACAAAAACAACAGACCCTACATTTAAAACATAAAAAGAATGTATTTTTCCTGAAACAGTTGGGTAGTTTCCCTTTAATATATCCCTAATAAATCAGAAACTCATTGATTAGGACTAAAGGACAACCCCATTGCACTGTCACTATACAATGAAATCAACTTGTTTTCGAACATGCTCCCAAATCAAATCCATCAAGTGTGTGTATTTAGAGCAAGTATTGCCTACAGTTGGCGTTGCTTTATTAATTCAATCCAATATACACGATCGGACCTCGTGAAATATCATATTCGTCGCAGAAATTTAAATGAAAAGTCGTGAGTACCTTTTCGTGCTCCAAATTGACTTTGGAGTGTTGGCATTGACGTAGGTGATTTGATCGTATTCCATGTAGGCATACAACAGTACTATAAGTGTGAAACCGGTTGTTATTTTCACCCCATCAAAATATATCATCAAAAACAACAAAACATTTTCTCGGCCTGATTTTCCCGTACTCTCAAATATGTTATTCTTCACCAACATTTTAACCGTCAAACTGAGTATTATTCATATTATCTGGATCCGTATTAATAAAAGCTGCTTGTTGACGTTTTAAAGATGACATTTTCATTATGTAACAGCTACTTTAGCTCAAAATTGTTGACAGGAATGCTATTTTAAACTTGTTTATAATGTTTTTGTTAATGACATTTGGGTTTTCGTAATTATTGCTCAAAAATAAGGCCCCCAACCTCGAGGTTTTGAAAAAATTAGCTACATTTCTGTCACTGGCGACGTGCGTTAAAATGACAAATACTTTGACGTCATTTGTGGGATGTCGCTTTGTTATACTTTCATGTTACAACAAAGCAGCTATATACAAAATGGAGCTAGCTCCCACAAATAACTTAACATGCATGCTGATGACGTAACGGGGCTGTCTTTATGAGCAAGGAAATGTATTCAAAATTATTGGGGGTTTTGTGGTTTGTTTTTTTTCAAATAAAATATGTTTATTCTCATGTGACCTCATTTACTTGTTGATTGAAAACATTTTAGACTAATTTCAGCAAAGATCACTTGTTGCCAATTTCGTTCAAGTTGTTCTTTAAAGGGTCTGTAAACGTTTGGTTACTACTCTGAAAATTAATGGCAATAAAAACTTACGTGGCAAGAAGTAGGCTACATCAGCTTTCGATAGTATAAAGTATTTTGAGAATCTTTTTACCCCAAAGTAGTGTGGTTATGGAAAAAGATAGGCCTATCAGGTTTTATGCCACAAAACTTGAGTATTAGAAACGTTTCTCAGATTGTGTATTCCTATAGGGAATATTCTTCCTGTGTGGCCATATTCTTCGCTCCGGTTTTTCGGCAATATCTAAAAAACACGACCCCCTTTTAAAGTGAAATTTTCACAGGTTAGTTTTGTTGTATAAATCTACAATTATAGGGTGAAAACAATCGAACGGTTTCAAGTACAAAATGTATGTTTTGCCTTTATAAGACAAAGATTCGGTTGACTCCAGCGTGTTCCGGGAAACCGGTTATATACCACATACACCTATAGCACGGCGTTTTGTGTGCTGTAGCTTTCGCACGCTCTCATTGAAACCCCCATGCATGAGGCAACCACGACGGAACGAAGACTGCGCCGGAAGAAGTTTCCTATTTTTAATAATGCAGTTTCATGATTCACAAATATCGAGATGGTCCAACGCTCGTAACCCGATAACTTTAACGGGGGGGAATAAATGTCTAGGCCTTCGTGATAATGGAAACATTTGAAACGTCATTCGGAGTGAAGATGGTTCGAGAATCAAAACAATCGCGCCGACAAATCATCCCGTTCGGAACCTTTTCGTTTCTAAGAAAACAAACAGGTACTACACAAAACACAAGTTAGATTAAATTTTTAAAATGTGAGCACCTTGCAGATGAAAATGCTGATATCTTGAAAGCAAAAGAAGGACGAAGCGAATGTAATCTTACAAAAACACCGTTAAATATGTTCTTTCAAAAGAAGCTTGTGCCAGTTGCGGGAATTTTCAATCAAGAAACAATTTTGGAGACGGCCACATTCATGCACGAGTGCATTCATTGGTGATTTCACTGAAAGATGCCGGCAGCACCGCACGCTTACTCTGTACGAGCCGTTCCTTCTCTCACTCCTTACGTCCATGGTTTGGCGGTTTTTTCTATAAAGAAATTTCAATTATTGTTTCAACACATGTATTTTAAAGTGCTTTGTGGTGTGCTTTAAAATGTATTAGTTTTTTATTTATTTAAATGTTGCTGAACCCCACCGTGTGTGAACGACCCCGTTGCAGGGTTGTGCTTCTGAATATATTTCATCATTGATTTCAAAATGGCCGCCACATGTGAAGTTTCCTTAACTGTGCCTCGCACATTTTGCAAAAAACCTACTTGTGGTCTATGCTCGTTGAACTAAAATGTATCTCACAAACATCCTTGGATTTTTCCAGCTGCCGAATTATGCATGTCCACGTACGCGCATATTATCCACCCGATAGTATCTAAAGTGTTAGTGTATTAAAGCATGGTGGGCCCTGGGGGTGTCCTCCGTATAGACTCACATACACAGTTGCATTAGCTTTTAGTGCACTCACATCACTGAGGATGGTACTTGTATAACCAACGCTCATGTATAACGTACGTGAGCAGATTCAGACTCGGATACTTTCCTTATTTCAAATTATACTCCCTGATGGAAACCTAATCTCTCATGTTGTATAATACTATATGCCTGTAGACGGTTGTTCTCTTTTCAAAGGTGGATAATATTTGGACATTCATGGCTTTTTCCCGCCATGCTGTAACACACCATCCGTATTTGTCCATTTTTTATTCATCACTCGTTATTCAGAGACCACACCCGTTCTTCTCACAGCCAACACTTCTCTCAATTTAGTATGGTTGTACACGCAAGTTTAGTGACTCTTCATTCCGATTCTGTTAGTTTCGGTACCGTACTAAATACAGTGAGCATAATGCAAAGCCGAGTCAACTTGACACGGATCTCCCCGCAGGGGCCCTTGCCCATTTCTGGGTCAAACTGACCTGGAAACTGGTTAGAACATCATGAATTTTAGCCCGAATTCTGCGTCAATTTGACCCATTTCCTGGTCACACTGACCGGGTCCGGGTCACACTGACCGGATCCAGGTCACACTGACCGGGTCCGGATCACACTGACCGGGTCTGGATCACACTGACCGGGTCTGGGTCACACTGACCAACCTGATCCGGGGATTCGGGAGTTGTAGAGTGTATACTTGTTCTCTTTCGTGAGCGATGCAGTCTACATTTTGGCATTCACTTCTCTTCTTCCCTGACATTTTGTACTGTTTTTGTTTTAGGATTATGCAAAAGACAATCAGAAAAAGGCCTTACTGGTAAAAACAAACTATGAGTTATAACCGGTTCTTCTAGGAGCCTCCAGTCCTCCACTATATTCGAAGATGGTGTCACAGCAGCAAACCTTTACCTTATTACTTATCTCCACCATGCATTGCTTCAAGTGTCTGTGTGTGTGTGTTTGTTTGTTTGTTTGTTTGGTTGGTTGTTTGTTGTTATTCATCCATAGTGTTTACCCTCTGTATCTGTAGTTAAGGTAGGTTAAATTGTCATTAGTTTTCCTTTCTTCCAAAGTGGTTGATATTTTGACACACACGGCTTCTACTGCAACGTTTCGTAGCCTTTTTGTTCCCCTTTTTGTTTTCTTTTTAAAGTTTCTAGTGAGGTGGTGAAGATAAAGGTGTTCCCCTGGTACCAGTTTGAGTCGTTTAAAACACTTCTTTAGCACAACTCTGTGCTCCCTGGTGTCAAAATAATGGAAGGGCATAAAACAGTTTGAGTTGGTTAAAACACTTCTGTAGCACCACTATTTGTATCTCCACAGATTCTTCACTTTAAAGTTTTACTCTTAGTAGAGTGTGACAAACGTGCACACTCTATACATGTACATTAATTCCCTACAGTCGTGTTGCCAAATCTGACATGCACTTACATTCCTCGTGATCCAGGGAGGCCCTATTTTTCAAAAATAATAAACATACGTGCAGTTTGGAATTATTTTTCTGCTCAAAAGTCAGGTGCCAGTTTGCCTGCACTCTTCAGATTACATTCCGCCCGAACATCCTCTTGTTCACGGTTTAGCCATCGCCCCGAGCACAAAGAGAGTAGTGGATTGAATCACAACGGGTTCGAGGTTGAATCAAGTTTCCACCATTTTAGTATATACACACATTGAGTAATTTGTTTTTGTTCGGGCGCACGCGAGTTTCTTTTGTTCGTCCAAATTTCGTAATTAAATTTTTGTCCCAAAATGAGCTTTAGGCCTATATCTTCATGAATTATGCGTTAATTTAAGGTTTTTCAGATCTGTGTATAAAATATAATCGTTGCAGGCTATGATGATGTTGCAAAATGGTCATTACCTTCTGTATATCACAAATTATAAACTTGTACCTCTTTCGGACCCCCGTTGATTCCAGAAGCTCATGGAGATATAGCCAAAAGGTTCCCACACAGTCCCGACACCAAGATTATTAGTTGGTTCCCATAGTTCTAGCATTTAAGTGAAACTATATTCTTTGTTTCTCATTATGATGCTGATCAGATGTAGGTTTCCTTTTCGCGTGAAAAACGGCCTTAATCAGATGACTGAACATCCCAAATTAAAGTGTGACCCCTCCCTCTTACACTATGCTATGTTGACCAATCCAAGAAGGTGCTACTTCTAGAATCTTCCGCGAGCATTTCGTTTGTAACCTCACTGTGTGCCTCAGCAAGTTGAACAACCTCGCTTCTCGTCTATTCTAAGACTGTTTTTTTAAACGATGTAAATCTCTTCTTAGTCGCAACTCGATCATCCCGCAGAGATTGGGTTCGGGAAAAAAACAGAACGCACTGCTGTTCCACTTCGGGGGAATAGGTTAAACTACTTATGTCCAGAAAGCATCGGTGTTATCCTTTTACTGCTGTGTTTTAGTGCATCTCAGTAAGCTCATCCTGAAGTGTTGGAATATTTTTGTTTCGCCCTGGATTGAGGGCCATTGGATGAAATCGCGTGATTGGCCGCAGAGAGGCGACGGTTGGATCTTTTGTTTGGATTCCACTATCCTTGGAGATTTACTTTCTAAAACCAACTTCGACAGGAGGCAAAGCAACAGGCCTTTAGACAACTGCACTGATATGACCCCGCTCAATTTCATATTCAAGACGTCTTTCAGTA
>JAUELU010000008.1:12716077-12726173 GCA_032357145.1 Evasterias troschelii
TACGGCTTCCTTAATAAACATAATAGCACTATAAATATTTTTAAATCGACGACCCTATTTTCCGAGAAAAAACCCTAATAGTTTACACGCTATGAGTAGGGTTGGGTTAAGGATTTTAGGTTAAAATATTAAATCACAGGAACTTGATTTTTGTGCACTTAGCAACAACGTTGTCTGTGTGTCTTTCTATCATAGAGAAAGTTGGGTTATTTGTGTAATTTCAGGGGTCGTAAATGTACGTCAGAGATCACTATTGGTGTTCACACAAATTTAAGTACATCAACTCTTCCGTGAGAATGATAAATAGCGATACTTGTTTTGACAAATGAGCAAAAACTCTTGGTCAAACTTGTCTGTGGTTTGTCCGCATGGTTTGTTGTGTCGACTCGTTATTAACCCCCATCATGACCACACCATGAACCAATCTAGTTTCAACACTCTGCGAGTGAATCATCGTCAAGATGGGACGGGGGCACTCCGCTCTTCTCCACCGCCATTGGCCGCAAGCTAAAAGTGAATGTACTTTCTTATGAGCAGCTATACCTGGCGCAATGTTGTTTATTGGCACAGTTTTTTTTTTCTCGTCCCTTCATCTTTTCGGTCAATATCTGGTTGCGTCAAATTTATTTAAACAAGCCCAGCCATTACATTATGGGAAAATGTAATAAAATTGTTACCGTTCATTGTACTTTCGGCACGATAATCATCAGTTGGCACATCGTGGGTAGTTGGTTTCTTTTATTTTTTTATTACTAACTATATGAGTTACGCGTTGGAGCAATAGTGTAATGCCAACGAAATCTCTGATTAAATCAATGCGACTGTGAAACCACGGACACTAATAAACCCTCTACGCAGGTGTATGGTAAAACCTTCTCGTGTCCCCAAGGCTTTTTCATTGTTATGTTTCACTTTTGTGTGTTCCCGAAGTCGACCAGTGAAAACCACACAGGATGCCAAAATGGACAAACTACAAAGACCGTTTTTTAAGGTCCAAAACAAAGGAATCTATTCACATTTCTCGACTAAAGTGCACATTTATACACCAGACGAAGAAGTTATATTTACTTTGCACTGTAGCAAATTTCAAAGGTTCGAGTTATTATGCATTGTCTTGGGGGCAGTTTAGCGCCCCGCCGGTAATGCAACAGCGATAGGTGTTTTTCTTATCGTGGCCTGGATGCGTTATCGGAGTGTTTTACGTGCACGTATAATATTTCCATTACATCTAAAAGTTCGCACCCTGTAGATGAGTTGCTATCTTGTAAGGCGTTATCGTTGGTGTTTGCTCAACACCGTCAACAAAGCCTACAATAGGTTTTGCTTGAAGCAGTGATAGCGTGAACTAACACCAACTGATATTAAAACACAGACAAGGTAGTCATTTTTGTTTCTTTTATCCTCATGGAGGTAGAAGAGGTCGAGATTTTTGATTAGAGGGAGGAGCTGAAATTCATTTCCATACCGATGGTCAGGGTATTGAGAAAAACTTCATTCAGTGCTTCTTTTGGTGTGGTTTATTATTATGGCGGTTATGTTTGTATTTCCAACGATTGTTTATTGAATAATGTTGAAACTAATAATGTGTACAGTGTTGTACGCTGCCCTAATTAAACCATAAAAACCACAGTTCACGATTGCACCTTCTTGGTAAACTCTCAAGCATAGTGGTGTGTTCTGGTGCATACAAACTACCACACCCCAAACTACTTGACAAACAGTGTTAAGGCAAGAAGTTTGAATTCTATAATATGACAGCCGTCATCAAAGGGTTTATTATGTTGTTTTGTTGGTGGAGTGCAGCGTGTGGCGCGAAACAGGCGCAAGGACACAAGCCGTGCACCCACACCGCGACCCCTATCGCCTGCAGAGCCAACTGCTCGTAACACGACCCAACACCGTCGCCGATGTGTGTCGGGGTTGGCACAACTCCCAGTGATGTGGCACGCGTGTCGTTCACCCCAACTTGAGCTGAGGTTTAAAGGACCATCTAAATTACTGTAGTGTTGATTTGTTCAGATGAATGTTGATACCATGCAACACACGTCATTGATAACGCCGATGAGGTCACAACATTGCTACATCTATGCAAAACATGCAAACAGTGGCTAAAATCTCATGCAATCACTGGTCGTATTTCAAAGGAATCAGTGGAATCAATATCCCATAATATTCAGTACACTGCTAAAACTGGAGTGTTAAATTGACACCATAAATAGATACAACACAACACAAAATTTACACTACAAGGTGTTAACATAATAATACACTTCTGCCAAAACATTAATATTATTGCTGTTTTGACTCCCTTCAATTGTGTTAATTTGGATTCTGTATTCGGTATCTTTATGTGAAAACAACCCATGGTGTCAATAACACCCTAGTTTTGCAGTGTATGTATTCGCAATAATGTTTGAATTTCAACAATATTCTCTGGCATATTCAATTCATGGCTAACTAGTGCCATTGGCCCAACCCAACACTAAGATTTCCTTTAAATATTTTGAGAATTTTTCTACGTCAATTCCCAGGTGAGCATCGTGAGTTCATGATTGAAATTTCCAAGATGTTTTGTTGTTGGTCTACCTAGCATGGAGACTCGGTCCTTTCTCCACGGTCTACCCCATGGCCGCTGGCCGGGGTATGTGTTCCCATGTGTTGCCTCGATGGGTTTAGGGGAGGTAGTAACAGTAGATTGGGTTGCTTCGGTTTGTCTTGGTGTTTTTAGAAAGTTTGCCATCGGTGTTGAGGGCAGGGGGGGACTTTTTCGTATCCCAACCATCGAAGGCAAACACTGTATTTGGCTCATATGACCTTATCCATATGCCACAGCATATGTCAGGCAGCTAATATCAAAAGCACGCAGAAATAGGCGAGTATACCCGGCAAAACGTATTCTAAAAAATTCCTAATGAACTTATATAAAGCCAATCTTATAGCTTCATATCCAAAGCTGATGCAAAACGAGTACATCGTCATTGTCGATGTATTTTAGTTACCCATCAGGCCCGGAAATTCATCCTTGAGACGGCAAGGCCATTTTCACTTTGCAAAGGGCACTTCCATTGGATCATTGGCCAACTTTTGAAGGGGCACTAAGGTCATGACCAGAGGCAGGCAGGCAACAGAGACCATGGCCTCCGTGCCCTCCGTGTAATTCCAGGCCTGACTCATATTCACATGTTAAAAACTGAGTTGATGCCACACCAAAATTAGTCGCAGTGTCTAAAAACTTACCGAGAAGTGTGTAGCTATCAATCAATCAATACTTTATTCCCACTCAATCAATCAAAAGAGATTTGCAGCAAAATTGATCCCCACCTTAATATCCGGAGCTACGTACCGATACGTGTTTTCTAAGCATAACTTTTTGTATTATGTACTGGTATTACTCGGTGTACAGGTCTTAAGAAAACAATTATTTATCCATTATCTGTACTCATAATAGTGCCTCTCCGTCTTTACAGGGCTCCAACGCTGAAGTGACTAGTACGACTCTATTGTGTTCCTCCACTTTTGTATGACGGTGTGATTTTCCAAAATACTCGCGCTGTCACAAATACGACCAAACTAATGAAATGATATTAATGCACGCATAAACGGATTAGCTCATGGAGAGCGAGTATATAGCCTAGGGTATGTACCATTGGATAATTTATATACCAATGATATGCAGACAACCGCGTACGTATTCCTACAGATGCTATGACGTAGTTGCGGAATAAAACTCAAAGTTTGCCTTTACTTGACAATTAAATTCTTTGAAATATCGCGTCTATTAAATCACGAGGAGAGTTTATTTGAAATGCGATGCCTTTGTTGTGAACGCGCTTTGCCCCCTTGAATATCCGTAGGGAAGAGAAATCCCTGCCACGATTCGTGTATGAACGGTAATGAAAAGCCCACACTGGAATGAGAAGAGCCCGAATCTGGCAATGACGCATTTCCATTGGGCCTCGGGAGAAGCTGCGACGACGGGTTCATGTTGAGCGCTCATGTTGGGCAGCTCCAGTGCAGATTGTTATAATCCGATTTTAAGTCTAAATTGGTCCAGAGCGATCTGGATTCAACACTAAATATAATGTATGCTTTCACCATATGGCGCAGCATTGACCATTTTTTGTATAAGTTACATCTACTGGAATCTCAATTAGTTATAAGTTCGGCCTACATCGAAAAGAGAAAATATTTTTCAGTAAAATGAAAATATCTTCCCTTAAGATAAAAGAGCATTTTCATTTGAAAATCAGTTATTTTTATGAAGAGTGGGTAAACAAACCCTGTGTAATTTGGCCGCCATAAAACTCCATACTTGTGACTGAACACAGAAACTGCGATTTTAAGATGGGCCTACTGTACTTGGTCCGATTTTGACTAATGAGAACTGGTCACGATAGTTAAACTATCGCTGTCGGGATCTCGACTTTATCTCACGTCCATCGGCCATATTATTTTGTATTGTTTTCTTTTTGAGATAGTATCATCTATCAAAGTTTGTTCAGAAAAAAACCCAACACAAATTTATTTTGGCAAAGATCGAATATGCAATTTTAACGTATAGACCGAAAATTTCGGTTACTTTGGCTATAGTCGACGTTTCTTTAGACTTATTCACGTCTTTATATATTTGTTGATAGAGTTCGTATTTTGGGGCCTTTGATATTTGCCATAGTCCTACCTATCATGTTGTCGTGTTCCTTGTGCAAGCGCAATTATTGGACTGAATTTATTATATCAAAAGGGGTCACAGATTATTTTGTCGTTTTGAGTACGGCATGAGGAATGAAGAAAGTTTACTTTGTTATGAAATATTCTACCGGACATAAGAAATCCAGAGTGATTGAAAACTTGCGAGTGGGTCAGGACATAGCGCAAGGACAGAGACTTGCTCTATGTCCATGATTTGCCCATTTCATAATAGACTTTAAACGGTAAACCCATGGAGTAAGAATAAAACCTTTATGACTTTATGCATATAGGCCTCTATGATTGATTTACTGTTTTGATAAAATTTAAAAAATGTCGTGTATCACACATTATTGGGGTCAACAAACCTGCCATAAAGAAACTCATATTGTTTATTCAATTATGCAACTGGACTTACAGCAATTAAACTCTTCAAGCCAGCATGGCTTCGTCTGGCTTTGGAACCAACAATCCGGAGCGCAAGCTGTGCCATTACGTCACCGCTCTTTTGAATTCCAATGGAGAAGTTTTATACCGGTTCCAATCATTGGGCCTCGATACGGGGTCCTTGGTGCCGTGCTTCCCGGTGTGGAACACAGTGGGCTTCGCTCCTTGACTTTGTCAATCTAAGATTGATTGATTACCTTATTATGAATCTTTGATTGACAGTACCCCTTTTTACTCTCATCATTCACTCTGGATCAGAGACGGACAGTCATTTTGTTAAGATGGACACATCTTCTTAATGATTAGTCACTCTGTCCCGTAATTATCATGTGCTTTCGTCATCCCTCGTTTTAGAAGCAAGGTGCTCAAGTACTATGCAAATAAATAAATTGAAATTGGCAAATTTGTTTTAGACGACTTGGTTTGTGTCATTACCAAGGACCGTGATGACGTAACATGATGAGGCCATATGATTTTCCAATCACAATATGTAACCATACCGAGGCTGGAAGGTAAACGTGACCATGATGGTGAAAACAGGGCCCAATTTCATGGCTCTGCTTACCGCGGAATTCTGCGCTTACGGAGCACTTAAAGCACACATTCTATGATACGTAAGCGCAGAATTCCGCGGTAAGCAGATCCATGAAATTGGGCCCAGTATGGTAGTGGGGTATTATCTTCAAGCACCAACAATTTAATTATATTGATTGAAATTATAGCGATGACAGATTTTCCCCGAAGAAAACTGTTGCCGATCCGTAAACGTCAAACAATAGTAAACAATTTCCCTGGGTTTTTGTTTATTTTGTTATTAACTCTTTTACTTTCATGTGTTAATCAAACACCTGCATGAACAGCAAGTTAAATAAGGTCAATATGGCTATATTCAAACCAAAATAACATTTGACGAAATATGTATCTAGCATTAGTTGTACATCTGGTTGTTCAATATCCTCAACTCAAATCTCAAGTGTATTTCAGGGGCGTTTCAACCTCATGCCAATGTCTACCAACTGGTATAATCACCAGTCACGTCACTCACACCAGCCCTGAACTAATCATTTATTTCATTCCATTGGGGGGGGGGGGGTGACCGACCTATAAGCAACCTTGTAAAATCATTTTTCTACTACACAGCACCGACCGCTAATGGTTTTCCAAGCACGGCTAATGATGTACTAATAACCCGAATTGAATAACATGTTCTGGTTAACATGCAGAGACAATTGCAATTCCATTTGTTGTGGTTTGTGTTATGTTGCATTTCATACAGTCGCACTTCGCCTGCTACCTGCTACTATAAATACAAATTAAAAAACACTGGTGATATGGTGGTCCTCATTTTCGTTTGTTTTCTCGCATTTGACTTTAATTCAAACGGAAATATTTCTCTGGAGAAATATTTGAATATATTTTCTAATCACAGAGCCTTCAGATTAAACTCAACACAAGTCATGTTATGTAACGATTACTGTACAAATTATGCGCTCCACTTTAACATTTAGAACGGACTTACCTACTTATGAAGAGTGGATTTAGAATGTTCAACCATGGAGGTAGAAATAGAGGTTCAACCTACACTTGGGGGATTAGATGGAGATGAAACTATCATTGACGGCCGTGTTCCTTATTTACTCGGCTGGTACTTGCAGCAAAGACTACCGGAAGCCAAAAGAGTGTCCAATTAACACCATCTTGCGAAAAAGAAAAAAGAAAGCCAGTCAAGAGCTGCTGCTAATTACCTTGGCCGCAACTTGGACCATCAGAGCCTCAATAAACAAATATTGCGGTGGTGGAACTTCGGAATAAACAAAGGATTGCGGTTACTGGGTGAAGTGACGCAGGCGGTTCGCAGAAATTTCCTGGATTTTCTCTTCAAATTGACACAGCCAAAGCTTTTTATTTGTGGTTCATAAATCGGTTCATACATAGTCCGCCTCACTTGTAAAACCTTGCCCACAATGTCCCTTCGATTATATTTTGTTGATGATGTAATTAGCTACATTTTACAACTCAAGTTCGAAGGAAATCTAGTTCCATTCTCGGGTGGTTTTGAAAAAAATTAATATTTCCCCTTCAAGAGGACACCTCACTGTGTTCATTAAGCAAAAAGCAGGGATGAGAATATCAGAATATTATCTGAATTCGGACCTTTTTGCTTGGATCCTTTATCTATGCTTAGACCATAGAGCAAGGATGCTTAGACAAGGGTATATATTACTGTCTTTAGATATAAAGAAACCCTGCACGCTGAACAACTTTTCATGTACGGTCTAATTAGCCATTCTGAGATGTGTTGACACAGTAGTAGCCTATACTCTGACACTATTAGTACTAAGTTTTGGTAAATTCGTCTGTTTTAATACACGCAAAGCAAAAGGTGCACTGTTGTGTCTATTATCTCCAGAGACTGTTCCTAAAAGCTCCTCGAAATCTGACTCCAGATTTTACTAAAAGGTGGAATAATCATTTCAACAAAGTTCCTAACAATCATTTTGATCCTAGTTTCAGACCTACGTTGTCAGCAATGACTGTCATTAAAACTATCCTCATTCTGATAATTGTTTTATGGTAATGTGTGGTTTCGTAACGTAAGAACAATTGTTTTTCTTCTTTTTTAAGTAATCAAAGATTCAAATTTGTGTCTGTAAACATTTGCGCCTTCTAATGTCCAGCGTTGCATTTCTCCCCTTTTTAACAATGAAGTTACTGCTGTTAATTACTCATTGGGAAAGAATTGACGAATCATCGCCTGTATACGTTCACGTGACTTGCGCAGTTCCCAAGCAGCACCGTCGCGTCGGGTTTAAAAAGGTGCTTGCAGGTTGGTTTCAACTATCAGGGGATTGTCTTGAAATTTATTGTTGTAAAGGCCAAAATGAATTTCCCGTTTGTGGATAATAAAGAAAGAGAATAAGAAATTAGACTTTGTTCTCGGATAAAAAAATGGTCACGTTGAGAATCTCATGGCCCAGTGTTCAAGTTTTGTAATTTCTGAGTAAATGTAAACTTTCTCAAGTACTTTTGCACATGGTTATACTAGTATCAGAATTATCCTTGGAGAGAAACAATACATTGTGTGATTTGGAATGAATGGAAAAAAGTTCACCATGGTTACATGAAGTCTCTATTGCTGTGTTGATTGTGCATTGTTTACCAGCACATAAGAACTACACTGTGGTGTATAAGAAAGTACATGTACATGTAAAGTATCTTGACATAACCTTCATCAAGCAAAAGATCTTGTGATTATTAGATCATACTGTTCACGTTGTGTCAAAAGAGGTGGTCTCAGCGATCGATAACGACCAAGGGAGGCTTTGTTATCTACGGAGCAAGCCCATGGGCTCTGCGCCAAAGTACCCATGGTTCAGCCTGAACGGACGTTCACAAGTCACCATTCAGCCGTAGAATGAGGCATTGAGCTGGAAATTTGCACAATTTACCGGGACAAATGCTCCTGATTCCTCATTCACCGGCGCTGATCCGCTGAGAATACGCTAGCGCTCAGAGAATAGAGTGCACTTGGAATCGGGAGCTTAACGCTTAACAAGTTGGTTGTTTTGTGCGTGCTGCTGGCATCAGCGAGTGGAGGTCCAATAAGCGAGAAGCACATACCGTACGGTGTTTATTTTCTATTAGGTGTGACAGCTGGCGAGAGGCCCTGAGTGTGTTAAGAGTATAGAGCGCTCAGTCACTAGTCAGAAAGCAAACACGTTGGAAGAAAACTCCCCAGTTCTTACTATACACACTCTGTACGCCTCTCCGCCGCGCCCAGGAAAAACCGGATTTAAAGTCGCGCTTTTTTCCCGATCCCTAACTTGTGAGCAGACGGTATAATATTTGTCGCCGGGCCCTCGGCGGCAATATACTCTTCTATTCAGTCGTGAAAATTGGGGTTTCGGAAGGCCAAGGCCAAGACACCATGTTAACTGTGCTACCCGGGCCGAGCTCTGTACAGCTCGCCGCCTGGCGTGACAGCATGATTGATGTGTGACTATGCCACTCTATTTTCGTACCAACAGAGTGAACCGTGTGAGCAGCATCACTAAAGCAGCAGAACAACCGTCGCAGCCGGGTGAGGCGGTAGCTATATGGATGGTTATGGGGAGAGGACAGCGCTTCCACCGCGCGTCTCCTGGCCAAGCCACGGCTGTTGTTCTTTATATTCTCGTCATTGTCGCCATGTTAATCTCCACAGGTAAGATACTGATTTATTGCCGTGCTTTTTCAGGGACAAACGATCAGCGATTCTGGCGGCCCTTTTGTCAGGAATGCAATTTACATTTACCGATAAAAATGTGTTGTGCTAGCGCTTATCGAAGGCCGTTCCTTTTGTGGTGTGAGTGGCCCAATTGCAATGTAGTGTTAACTGATAGGTTGCTGTTGGTGTCGTGTTGGACTTGATTGCAATTAAATCCAATGATTGGATAACACTAGTGACTGCTATATCTGATCATCACTGATTCTGTACCATGTAAAGTGTAAGATCTTTGCACTTCCTTTCCCAAGATTGTCAATCTTTGACGAAACGTGTGACGGTGTACAAATTGTATGCTGTTCTAATAATGCCCCATGCAAGACAAGCAAAATAGTTCATGTACGCCTGATGATGGTGGACGACATAGTTCTTGCGGACACCATGATGTACATTCACTTTGTGCTTTGTAAGATTTTTACGGTGCATTTTAATGTTCACAAACTGTTTTAGCTAAGATAAACGACACATGCTAGATTTTGATTTTATCAAGAAAGTACCTCATAGCTTGTGCTAATGTGCGCGGTCAGTGTGTACCAAAACAAACAATAACAAGACAAACCGAAGTGAATTTACACTTCATGATGATTCTGCTACTGTCATTTCATGTCAAATTGGTATTGAATTATTGGAATATAACCAGCATGTTAAAGGGAAACATAATCCAAGCTGTCAGTGTCACAGCTTTTGTGGTTGTTTTGG
>JAUELU010000008.1:12787301-12797511 GCA_032357145.1 Evasterias troschelii
AAATGGTGATACACCAACATCTTAGATTGCAATTGCGACCTTTCTAAAATGTCTTTGATGATCAAGTGTGATTTTGTTGGGTCAGTGCAAAATTGTTTGATCTCCTAAAGAAGCACTTACGTTACTTAAAAATAGCCCAAGTGTACACACGTAATGGGCCGAAATACAAGATTTTTGCACAAAGCATTTTCATGCGAGATCCAATGTTTTTTCTAAATCTTGATACAGCGTATTTGCACTGTTGCGAAGGTTTTGTAAGGGTTTCTCATTTCTGATTAGGCATTACTTGCATCCTGCAGTTGAAATTGATAAGCATCTATACAGATGTTCAGAATCTAAGGTCAAAGTGATAAGTTGATTAAAATAATACTTACAAAAATTAATCACCTTCAAACAACAAAAATAAATAAATAACAAAACTATTTTGATGTTTTCCAAAACATTCCTTACACAATGATAAAAAACTGATAAGAAATTACCCCATAAGGAATCACTACTTTAGAAACCCAAGCGATATACAGGCCTAGAAGAAACTTCATTTAGTTTTAATCAATCGGGTCAAATCGTTCTCCCCTACTCATCATACCCATAAAAGGCAATTTAAAATCAACAGACAACTCCAAGCATTTTTTCTGGTGAAAGGTTGAAAGAAGTTCCACCCACACTAACACGTGTAAAGTAGTTGTCCCATATATGTACAGCCAGCACAGTGACATTTCAACTTTGTGTTACATTCCCATTTCTCAAAGGCATGCACTTCTAATTACCATAAGATTTATCCATTGAATATTCCAGTCTAATATTTCCAGTCTATTTCAGAGTTTATTTATAAAAAATGTATAAAACAAAAACAAGAACTAACAATATTGACAATATTAAAAAACCCTAAAAATCTTAGGCCTAAAATAATTGAATTTAAAAATGCACTAGTTTTAAGATAAACATTTATAAATCACTTTTATTAAAAACAAAGGATTTGAATGCTTCGAACAGAAAAAGAAAAGCTTTTAGAAAAACCATTTATGGCCTTCCTGTAGCCCAACATGATGCTGCTGCTAAAAAATGTGTTTTCCACATTTAACGATTTGAGCCAGTCTTGGCATTTTAATTCTCTCTTGGTCAACCTCATCATTTCATTTACATGTTAGCAATTTCTAAGCAAAAACATTTGGACACAATACTTTTCAATTTATCCCAAGTTTAAACACATACTTCCAAATTTGGGCTTACACTTTATTTTGCACTTTCAGTCACCGTTTTTTGTAGAGAAGGTTGGTGCTGAACTTATGTTTTGTTGTTAAGTTGAATTGAATTTCATTATATTAAACTATACTTGAAATGGGTAGTAAGCATCCTGCAAAATTATTTAGTCCGACTCTGAAGTGATTAAAAACCAAATTTGTTGATTTATCTCAGCCAGAGAAACAGTCTGTTACCAAGAATTAGAAGAATTACGCCAATAACAGATCATGTGCCAAATAAGCAAGAATTGTTAATTCCATAAATGCTTATATTTTACTTTCACAATGTTGCCTTGTATCACAATTGTCATACTACGCCTGCTTTATACTTGATTTAGATTTAGTAATAGTAGTCAAAGATTAAGTGAATCACTATTAAAAATTGTGTTAAATGTTACATTTTAAAAATCAGACTGCATTATACAAATATTATTCGTTGATTAAAATAAATAAGAGGAATACATCACCTGTAAGTTTAACCCTAACAGCTGATAATCAAATAAATAGGAATAAATCTATATTGAATATAATAAGACTCCTCAATTTACGGAACATACTCTAGTAATACACATTGCAGTACAGTTACTAAATACTGGCTGTAGTTTCCTGAAACTTTAAAAACGGACACAAAACTAAACCATGGTTGAATTGCTGCTTTGAGGTATCCCTCTATTATACAGCAGTCTTGCTGTATTAATCTACCTAATCCCAATGAAAGAAGTCAAAAAGTGGTATTGTCTGAAGTTTTAGGAGTTGAATTGCAAAGTAATGGCCAATGCAGATTGTTGATTCATACAGGTTTGCAATTTAATTTGTTTTTTGCAGCAATTTCTTGTCAAAACAATCCCAAAGGATCTACAATACCTAACGACAGTTTCTATGTTTATTATATGGATTTACCCATACACTGATGTGTGTATAACACTGTATACTCCGTACTTTCCCGAGTAATGTGAACAAAAATTCACTGGGTTGAATTGGGTGGGATTCAAACCCACAACCTTTGCCATTTTAACGCAGATGTCTGATTGCTACACCACCGAGATTGTCCAGTAGCTAGAGTTGAAATCCAATATTTTAGCAGTGGGTACCGCAACAATTTAATTGAGTTACTATGTTTGACACACATGGATGATCTGTTTACAACTTCGCTAGTCCTTTCTCGAATTCTCAAGTGACCATTAACATGCTATATCTTGATTTGCACCACAGAACCCAAAACCTTGCTACGTACATCCACAGAAATGTGTCATGAAATGCAAACAGGCTCTGACAACTTGACTCTCCAAATGGTATGAGTTAACAGGTAAGCAGTGGCGACATTTTCCAGGGGTCTGTTCGCAAAAGACTTAAGTTATAGCTCTTTATTGCACTGATGAAAAATATTAAATTCACATTTTCTATATTAATTTATTAAGAAGGAAGCAATTTTGTCCAGCAACATTGCCTACCAAAATATTTAGACGGAACTTGTTTTGTGTACACTGAATGCTAATATTGAGCTGCAAATGATGATTTTTGAGTGGCAACTGAGATATTTTTGTGTAGCATTTTGCTATGCTACACAATGGCAAGTGTTTACTTTTGAGACTCGCCTACATTCTGCATTATAATTAGTAAAGTAGTTAGTGTTGTTACAAATATGTTTTGTATATATTTTCTTATATAGCACAATAAGGAGCTACGCACAAATAAATGAACTAGTATGTGGAATGGTAATTTAACTGGCTTCCTTATTCCGGTAAGCATAATTTTTGTTGTGCTTAGCTACTTTTTGTGCCGAAGTATGAACTTCAGCTCTGGTCCATACGGCAACATAAGGAACTTCAATCTGATCAACAATTGTATGCAAGCTGCTCTCACACACAAAATACCATAATAATACTAAACTTAGACCTTTTTCAACAATTGAGATTCCAACTGTATTAAATTAAACAATATTTTACTCCATCCTTTTACTTCTTAAAATCTATAAAATCCATCAGTCTAGTAAACCAGAGCACACTGTTGGAATTGGTCACTGTCTACACGCATGTAATTGATGCAGTTCACAAACAGAAACTGTACAGTGTAAAGTACACGAGAACATAAAACTTAATTTTAGCGATTTTACTGTGAATTCATTAAATCTATGACACTTTATGAAGACACTGTTTAACATTAAGTAAATATTGCACACAAAAGTGTGTGATTTGTGCTAGACATAGAGGATTTGGGCATAAATGCTAAAAGCTGTTTTATCATACTTTGTCTGTGACGCAGCTTGACAGGTAACTTTAAAACTTTAAAATCTGTTAGTCTTGACTTTTGTGTAATCAGTTGTGTACAAAAGCTGGGCACACACCTTCAAAAGTTGGAGAGAAAGTCCACTATAAACCCTTCTCAGATGACAATACTGTTTTATCACAGATACACGTTACAAGAGCTGCATGAAAATGTGCTTTAAAGCACAATGCTGGATGGACACTACACGTAGGTTCGGTATAGACCTTTCTTTTGCAACGTCACAGCCTGAGTTTTTGTCAACGGAGGTTGGGAAAACTATGGAAAGCCATAGCAAATCAAAAACAGATAGCCATAGTCTGTAGCAATGTTACAAAAAATATTCAAAAATAGTGTTGAATTTGTTGGAAACAAAACATCCAATCATGTATTTCAGTTCATGAATCTTGTTAAAAAATGTTGAATTTGGTCATACCATTTTTTAACACGATTGAATGTTTTGCTAACATTCGGCCATCCATGCAAACCAGTGCACGTTGACAGACCTCCCTTGTACTTTCAGAAATGTGTCGACAGTGAGATGGTCTACCCTTACCAATAAAAATAAATGCTGGTTACGAGTTCAGTTAGGAGTTGTTGCATGAAATGTTTTAAGGCCGCAACCAATTTCTATTGTAAACTTTTTTAAACTGGCAAATAAATGCTTCCCGCAAGATCTACTCTTCACTAAAAGTATTGGCAATTTCAGATAAGAAGGCTGTACCTTACAGCCTTGGCTGCTTGTCTCATCAATCAAGATATCTTCTTTAGTAAGCATCAGTCTTTATTCAAACAGATATAAAAACATCATATACAGTGCCAGCTTTGCTTACCATGAAGCTAGATATAGTGACTTTCTATTTGTTTAGATTAAAGCAAGGTAGAGGTATGGTGATTTCAGACAAATACATAATTTACACATACTACTTTATACTCAAGCTGCTTTTGTGAAACGAGGCTAATCTCCAGTTTCTATGGTTTCGGACAAACACATTTCAGCGTCACATATGGAATTCCGAAATTTGTGTAGCCATCTTTCGGCCAGTAGGTGAGCACAGGTCCCATCTCCGGATATTCGTTCATGGCGTCGAAGAATGCAAAGAGAACAACGGAGCAGTAGGATGCCACAAGGACCAAGATGTGCCAGAAACAGTGAAGGTACGGAAAGGAGACAAAGAGCCAGAAATCGCATAAGGAACGATCCATGACCCAGCAAGAGACTGCAACAATCCACAGTGCCATGTTGGTACGGCACAAACGTGCTACACGACGGCAGTGTACCCTGCATAGATAAGAACAAAATCCATTTATTGATATTGTCTATGTCGGATGTCCTTGATGTAACTGTGCATCCACAGCTGCAGCGTACTGCTCTATTGCATTACTATCAAGTTCTAGAACAAAGTTCTAGTTCAAACACTAGAATGAAGATTATTTGCATTCTAACCAACACAGATGTGTGAAGTACAGTATACTAAGTACTTTCCCCCGAAAGACATCAAAGGTATATTACTTAGGTTGGATTCCAACCATTATCTTTGCCACTCTAGAGCTGATGTCTTACCACTAAACCACCAATTATAGGATTTGAACTTGGCTCTTGTCACTGGGTGAGCTCTGTAGTCTAGTTATGTATAACATCTGATCTGGAATGGCAAACTGTCTCTATAGTCTGAGGAATTCAAATCTAAGCAGTAACTTGTGTTTAAGCGAGTCATTGTACCAGACATTATTCAAATCTAACCCGCAAATGGCTTATTCATTAGAATAGTTGCCCCAGTGGGAAAACAGCATATTAAACAAAACCTTTTTTAACCCTTAAAATGTTCAATTTACAAAAAACAAAATACTAGCAGACATTTTTGTTAAAAAAATTAGTACATTGTACCAACTGTCATTATTTAAGCATACAAATTATGATATCGACTTTAAAATATGTAAACTTATTAACTAATCTGATCCTTTCTTCTGTCTAATACAGAAGGATTTATGGCTTAATCCCTACCTTTTGAGCTCCAAGTACATGATGAGGATTCCTGGGATGACCATGAGCATCATGAGGAAAGAATTCATCCATGGCTTGATGAATGCAATCATTGTACCACACAGTGTCACAATGGTGACGATGATACGAAACACCTTCCTGTAATAACAATAGTCATTGTATCACAGGTAAGAGTCATTACTGGCAAAAAAGTCTGAAACTAGGATTTAAAGTTTAGGAGGTATGTTGAGATAATAATAACAATAATATGTATTTATAAAGCACTTTATACACGGAGATCAAAGCACTGAGCAAGAATAGAAAAATAACTATGGTGTAGTGAATAAGATGTGTTTAAGATGATAGTATTTCCACTTTTTGGTAACCCCCGGAGCAACAGATTTCAAGGAGCGTCTGTGAATCGTCTTCTCACCATTTAAGAAATGGATCAAAGAGAAGTATTTTTTCATATCTAAAGAAAATAACAGCTGTTTTTTCACCAAGCAGACATAAAAAGGTCTGAGTTCAGATAAAAGTATGACATTGATTCCTAGAAAATGGTGAAAACAAATTAAGATGGTTTTAGAAGGGTGTAAATCAAATCTTATGACCCTTTTTGATTTTATTATCCCTAACGAGAAATTAATTTCTGTCTTTATATCCAGAAGTTACGAATAACAAATTATCAATCTAATCAACTTTGGTCAATCCATTCTAATAACTTATTGTTTTTTGTGCATAGCATAAGAAAATTATCTCTACCAAGCTACAACAACTTTGTTAGTTTACAGTTTAAATTTAGTCAAGATAAACTAATAAGAACTGAGTAAACAATGATTACCGATTGAGAACAAAACAAATTAGATTCAAATAAAGGACTTAAAGGATTCATTGTCATTTGAACTTCCGTTTTTGAGAACAGATGACTGTTTCATCCTTCAAAAATGTCAAGTAATGACTCACATCACAAGGGAAACTGACCGGTAAATTTATGAATAGTTTTGGGTTCAACAAAGAAAATTTGACTTAAAATTTGTGTGACACATCTTTTGGTGTGTTGCTCAAACGTTCCCGGCCCCTTGCAGCTTTTAATATCTTTTTAAGATTATCATATCATACTTAACATCTTAATACTAATGTTTGTTTTTTTCCCAAAATAGATAGTGATAAGTGAATTGCAAATTTCTTTTTCTGTAGGTGCTGTTTATTTAAACCCAACAGTGTTTAATTAATTAATTAATTCATACATGTATATTTCAATACAGTCATGATGGGTCAATAATATGACAATGACTTAACAAAATAAAATAATTTAAATTATAACAAGTATTGATGACTATTGTGGTGGTGAAAAGATCAATTAAGTTTGAGCTTAAGGCATGCAGCCATCATTGGTAATTGTCAAAGACCCTGCAGGGCCCATTTCCATAGAGCTGCTTAAGCTCAAAAAAGTAATTAAACTAAAAACAATTTTTCTAACTGGAATAAGGCCTTCCATTTGAGACTGCTTTCCTGCTTATTTTTGCTCAGAAGAAACTTAATGAGCAATATTGTCTGCTTAAAGTACAATAATACCACTCACCATACACAGCAGCATAGCTAGGATTTTTTCAATCACTCAATCAATCAATCAATCATTCAAAATTTATAAAGCGCCTCAATCAAAGGTTTGCTCAAGTCAAAGGCACTGTGGCCCAGAAGAAATAAATAAGTCATTGATGGTAGGCCTTCTGAAAGAAGTGGGATTTCAGTCTTAAATATGTTGAAGGATGTTGTGTCCCTGATGTGATTTAGGGGTGGTGGGGGATATGGGGTAACGCTCCTCAGTGGAGGGCCCAGGAGGGCTCAGTGGGGGTGGGGGTGGGGCATGTGCCCCCTTAGGCCCCCGTAGCTATGCTGATGTGCCATATTATGTATTGCACAGCCTATACAGCAACCGTACCAGTAAAAATTTAATCATTCTATAAATTCTATAAGGCTTGGGTTTTTATTCTGATAGATTCATGAAGCATCCTGGTAAAAACGCCTGAGGAGTTGAGATAAAATTCATGAGTTGCATTATATAAATATTTAACTAGCCTTAAAGGTTACAAAGAAACAAGAAATGCATTTTGTTTTCTTTTCTTTTGTTTAGAATAACACCACAGAGAATGCAACCTGCTGGAATATTACCAGGTTCTACAAATGAAGGTAACTCCTACTAATTGCTCCTGGGAAATTACAGGAACTCAGAATTTCCTTCTTAATTTACCAAGTGTGTAAGCCTGTAGTTTGGGGAAAGCTGTCAAGAATTAAATTATGATCAGACAACCTTGTATAACTACAGAGCCTAGACTTGAGGGTATTTAAATGGGTGTAGAAATTTAAGAAACTACTAGGAAATGATTTAAAGTATACACAGATTTTTACTGAGTGTACTTGTGTTTCTCTGAAATTGATGACTGAATAAAACCCAGTTGAATTGCAAAAGTGAAGCCAATTTCCTTGCTTCCCACCTGGAAAACAGCATGTACCTGATTGTTTGCGCCACATAGTTCACTTTGCATTCGCTTTCATATGAAGTGTGGACCTCGTTTTTGTATGAACCCGGCTTCATGGGCTAAAATAGTTAAGGGCTTGGCCAGATGAGACACTTAAAAATCAATTTTATAGCCTCTACACTGCATGTATGACTGTTTTATTTGTGTGGAAGTTAGTTTGAGTTTGAATTGCTGGAACTTCACATCTCTGTCCAGCAAATACTAGACAATACAAATTTCACTATGGTTTTAATTGTTTTTCTTTTTAAACTACCTTAAATGAGGTTCTCAAATTTATTTGCCCTGAAATATCCCTTTGAAATTGTTTGTTTTTCAATTTTAATATAAGTAAGATTTAAAACTTTGTATAGTGGGAATCCAATCAAGTGAAGTTTGAGGGGACAACCTAACAAATTTCCATTCTAAACTGTTTCATAACTTTTTAAGACAAAATTTGTTGCTGCCATACCTGTAAAATGTGCTAGTACTTGTACACGTGTTGCATACTATTACTTGTGCGTGGTGATTTAATTTAGCTATTCAAGTAATTCACAGTTAGTACAGGAAGTCATAAAATAACAAACCTATTTCCGTTCAGAATTTGTGGGTAGTATCTCCGTGGGAACCACAATCCCGCCCCGCATAACACCACCCACAGGATGGCTACTTCATCAAGTAGCTGGCCAAAGAGACTAAGAGTGCTGTGGAAGTATACTGAGCATGCTCCAACCACCATCAGTAAGATCCAGATGAGATTAATGGAGGGATTAACACGACGTGCGTACTCCTTGAAGAGGATCCACATGATGGGTGGAAACACAAAGAACAGGGCATTGCTGATCTGGGAACATATAAATATAGATAAAAATAGATAAGATGAAGAAATAAGACTTGGGTCAGGTACTTAATTTTGGAAGGGAGCGTCCCAAAAGTCGGAATGGTAGGAACTTTGTCATTGGATCAAATTAAGTATCCAGCATGTACACATCTATGCTCTTCTGTTGGACTACTGAAATGTTCCAATGGAGCGTTCAAATAGTAATGTGCATATTCACTCATGTAGGATTGAACCTGTACTTTGGCACAATGATGCAGTCTAGTGGTCCAATGGATTGAGGGCATGTACCCACAGGAATGTTCTTTTGCCCAGAATGTGGCGACTTTAGAGATGCTCCTTAAAAGCAAGACGTTTTTACTTTGGGAGTGTCTCATAGTCTGAATGGTGTGAATGTTCAAATTGGATCTGTTAAATATTCCTGTAAGCACACATGGAGCGCTAGCAGTCTATTGGACCACTGAAGCGTTGTATTGTAATGTTCAAAATGCTAATGCTATGTTCGGAATCAAAAAGCTAACGCTCATATTCTCTTGTGTCGGCATGCTCCTGTAGTTCAGCACAATGTGGTGGTCATGCAGAATGTTCTGGCAGTCCACATGATTGCAAGCGTGTGCCAGTGGGTTATCCTTCCTGCCTAGGAAGTCCCCTGTTTTTTGAGATGCTCCCTCAATGAGGGAAATAAACAATTATAATGGAACATTTTGAAGGGCACCAAGGCACTGATCAGGGGCATGGTGGCGATGATTCTTTGATGCCTTCGTGGAGTACAAAGTCTGGGTGTGGGTTTTACTTGTTAGTCCTTTACTCTTAATATCTTAACACCATAACCAAAAAGGTTTTAAGTATGACCCTAAAAATGCAGGCATTATGTGTGAAGTATTCACCAACATTACCAAAACTGACATTAGTGCCTTTTCAAAAGACATTCAGATTTTGTCACTGAAGTGGCTGTTTCGATTAAGGTAAAGTGGCTTTTTCGTTTCAGGGAAAATGGCTGTACGATGCCTGCATGAATGCATGCACAGGCTAGCAATGCTCTGGAACAGCCACAAATGCGGCTTAGAATTTATTAGAAATACATTCTGAATTTTAAGTGAATGCCTTGGGCCTACCTCTATTTTAAATAAGTTTGTGTTGTGTATTTGATAGGCCATTCTACACTAGACAACTATAATTTTTGAGTGATCACCCACACTATGTTTCAGTGTTCAACCAAACACATCACATCAAATAATATAAAAATATCTTGTGAATTATGTAAAAATTATTTGACGCATTCCCGTTCAATTGACAAGAAGATCAGAATTCATTTTGAAGCTTCCTTTTGAGGTAATTCAATATATCTATTTAGAAATACTATATTAAA
>JAUELU010000008.1:12797611-12812161 GCA_032357145.1 Evasterias troschelii
TTTTAATTACCAGTTCTGTAACGTTCCTTTAAGCTATTAAGCACGTTGTAAAATGTCTATCTCATCCACACGTTTCTCTTCTTTTCTAACATAGATGTCAGATAATGGAAACCAGTTCGAAGAAAGCTCAGGCGGATACTTTACAGCTGTAACCCACGATCAAAATACCAGCTGGCTACTCGTAAATCAAACAAGTAAAAATTTCATTTAAAGCGAACACTATTAGGCAAGAAAAGTTAACAGAATTTCATCCGTTGGTTCGAAGTTGTTTTTATTTACACACCATACAATAGACAGTGCAAGTCTCGCTGTGTTCGAACATTCATACCAGTTGAAGTGCGGTTCCTTATTTCCCGCGTGATAGCAATATTATTTTTGACCAAAGTGTTCCCCCTCAAAAATCGAATATGAACTAGACATGCAAGGTCCACTATAATCCACGTACTCTAAAATCTCCAGGTCAGAAATGACTCCGATTCAGAGTCCCGTGGAGCATGATCCATTTCCGGTATATATGACCCAGAAACTGGTTTTAAACAAAATTGGGTTTTGACCCAGAGTCTGCGTCAGTTTGACACAGTTTTGGGTAAATTAGACACGGTTTTGGGTCAATTTGACTCAGGTTCAGGTAAAATTGACACAGTGTTCGATCAATTTGACTCAGTTTCGGGTTAATTTGACACAGATTTGGGTCAATTTGACACAATTGTGGGTAAATTTAACTCAGTTTCGGGACAATTTGACACAATTTCGGGTAAATTGACCACAGTTTCAGTTCAACTTGACACAGTTTTGGGGTCAATTTGACACAGTTTTGGGGTCAATTTGACACAGTTTTGGGCAATTTGACACAGTTTCAGTTCAATTTGACACAGTTTTTGGGTCAATTTGACACAGTTTGGGCAATTTGACATATAAACGGGTAAACACAACAAAAACTGGGAAAACATTTTCATGTTTTTGAGAAATCACAGAAATATGGTTTATGGTTACTGGCAGGGATTTTAACCAACGCGTCCTGAATTTTTTATAAATACATTTTCACTTTTTTGTTGCATAGCAATTTGTTTTATTGATTTTGTTTCCAAAATGTAAAATTCCAAATGTTTTTCTCCTTAAAATATTTCTGAAGGAAAAAAGTAAGAATCTGGTCCACTTTATAAAAAAATCAAAGTCTTTTGATTTTTACCTTTTTCTTTGCAAAACAATTTACCCAATTTTGTACTCTTCAGTATACTTCATTATTTGTGGTTCGATTGGTAGTTATTTAGGTTTAGGGGAATTCTTTTGTGAATTATTTGCTGCTCAAACTCAGACGAAAAGAGGATGGGATAGATTTTTGTATCCCTTTTTTCTCAAACATGAACAATTATGCGTTATATTGCTAACAAATAACTGGAATTTATCCATTTGTAAATTGTTGGCTTAGACAAAAATAGTAAGATTGATTTCTTTTCAATCTAAAGCATGCTTTTCACAATTTGGAGGAGAAAATGGTTGCTTTAAAATACCGTTTCGATGGCAATTTTCGAACCATAATGACAATTTTAAGCTGTAAGTTTGAAAAATTACCCAAAATGAAAAAAATATTATATTTAAAATGAACCTGTAGCAAGAACAATTATTTAACGGTGATCAATCACTTTACTATTCTGGACCTATTTCATAAAGGTGCCTAAGCACAAAAAGCAACTAAGCACAGCAAACTGTTGCTTACCAGATTAAGTTAACCAGCCAAAATATCATATTTAACATTCACTACACTTGACTAGAAACCTTTACTTTTTTGCTAAGCAGAAATATTTCTTAAGTAGCTCTGTGAAATTGGACCCTCACGTCGTACCTTTCAGAATGGAAAATTACTTGGTTCCATTTTCAATAAAAGGGGGGCGGAGGTCAATTTTAACCGACTGAGGGAAGACACATAAAGATTCAACTTGAATAATGTTCAATTGAATAACTTGAAATAATGATAATTTTTGTTTTTACTTTTATTTTGCTTTTTCCGAAGATGGTTTGAATTATCACATATACGTAGGTAGCGAACTGGATGTGGGTAAACCATTTTTAGCGAAAGCAGACCTCGATGTATCTGGAGATCTTTTGGGGCTCAACATTAAAGAAAACCTGGAATCTATTAATGCTAAGACATTTTTGGATGGTGAGTAAATGGTTTGACAATGTGCGGCGCCAAAATTGTCCGAGACCTGAATGTAGTTCAGGCCTACTTGTATTCCAGGCCTAACGACCTCCAGCCAGCAGTCCTGTATACTTAAATGTTAGACCAGGTTAAAATTCACTAGAGCTGTAAGCAGGAAATTATGCTTAGCGATTTCTTGTTAAGCAAAAGATAATCAGAAATTCAAATCCTAGATTGTACCTGTGGCATGATATTTTGGGGATCCTTACTCTGGGAGGCATGGAATTGTTATGCTTAGCTACTTTTTGTGCTTATGCAGCTCTATGAAATTTGTTCCTGGGCTTAATTACTCAAAGAGCTTTAGTTATACCGTAACTGCAGATCTTTCTTAATTGCTAAGAACAGTGTGATGTCACAGTTGGTAAAAATTGAGCCTTCAGGTTTCCCTAACCCTTTTCCCGTCCCTAAATATACGCTACTTTCTTTACACTCTAAAAACTCAGATACGACACAGATTTCGGGTCGCAGGGGGACAGAATCATTTAAGGGTCAGTATGACCCGGAACCTGACCCAGATACCGGGTTGCAGGGGAACAGAACCATTTATTGGTCAGTATGACCCGGAACCTGAACCAGATACTGGTTTCAGGGGGACAGAACCATTTATGGGTCAGTATGACCCGGAACCTGAACCAGATTTCGGGTCGCAGGGGGACAGCACCGTTTATTGGTCACTATGACCCGGAACCTGAACCAGATACCGGGTTTCAGGGGAACAGAACCATTTATGGGTCAGTATGACCCGGAACCTGAGCCAGATACTGGTTTCAGGGAGACAGAACCATTTATGGGTCAGTATGACCCGGAACCTGACCCAGATTTCGGGTCGCAGGGGGACAGAACCATTTATGGGTCAGTATGACCCGGAACCTGAACCAGATACCGGGTCGCAGGGGGACAGAACCATTTATGGGTCAGTATGACCCGGAACCTGAACCAGATACCGGATCGCAGGGGGATAGAACCATTTATTGGTCACTATGACCTTGAACGTACTGTGTCATACTGACCTGATAATGTCTAACAAACGCAAATCAAAATTCCACTCTTAACCAGTTTCCGGCTCTGCCCGACCCTCAAATGGGGTCAAACTCCCTGTAATACCAGGAATCCGAATCGATCTGACTCAGGAGTCATTAGCGAGTAAAGGCAGAGGGTTGGGACCAGTGTTTTTCCCCGTTTCGTCAGGTACAATGATTGCAAAATGGTCTTCAAAAGGAAACAAACATACAGAAGTCAAAATACAAAAGAGGTAACGGGAATAACACAAATCGGATTCAGAAGTATTGGTTTTGGTGAGGTTCTGATAATCTTAATGTTTTTTTGCAATTAACATTTAGTTTTCTGGAATTCCAGTGTAGATTTTTGAAATACGTATGAGGTTTGTTGTATTGTACTATCCCCAATCTGTTTTACTCAATAGATTGATTGCTCATCACGTCATTGACCGCCATCTTTGAAACGTGCACGCGTGTACGCTCTGCGCACGACTCTTAGCCAATCATAGTCTTTCATCGACGATGGCGGCCAATGCAAGAGATTGATATATTTAGTAATGAACAATCTATTTTATATTGGCAGAGCCACAATTTTTAGGCGACCCGATTGACTACAATGGACGAATTTACTTCTTCTTTCGTGAGTATGCGACGGAGCACATTAATGGTGGTAAAATTGTGTTTTCACGAGTTGCAAGAGTTTGCAAGGTAACACACTCAGCTTATTATTTAATGCCGAACGGAGGGGAATTTTTATTTTGCAGTTAATTGTGTAATAAAACCAAGGAACGTTTAAAAATCCTCATTATAGACGTTTTCGAAACCAGGGCTCGGGTTTGAACTCCAGTTTTGGCTTTGTCCTCCAATTTGAAGGCACATAAGGAAAGCAATATAACTAACGGAGCCGAATCCTATTAAAGCACTAGTCTTGGTTCCAAGACCTTCGTGTTTATCTATTCCAACAACAGAATGAGTCACTATCCATCGTTGCGTTGGTAGTTCGCACTGAAATGGATCAATTCAAACAACAGAGGGCGTCACTATCCGTGGTTTGATTTCCAGCTTCAATAGACTGTGCAAGTCTCGCGCGTATCCGAACGAGAAAACACGTCAAACGAAGAACATGTTTATTTCTGAAATCAAATCTTTGTTTTAAATTATATCTCATGACAAAATCTGAAGAGCAAAAATAAATCAATACAATTTTATGAAAAGTTTTAGCTTTTGAAAAAACAATCACAGTAGTGTGTCAATTATTATTGAAAAAAAAAACTCTGGGACAAGGATGCCTATTTGATGTTAACTTTTTAGAACCCCTTACGCGGATTTGTGAAGGTCAAACGGGTCTTAAATGGACCCGTATCGCAGTTTAAAGAGGATGCTGACGTATCAACAACCAAATACTGCAATGAAAAGGGTTTGCTTTGCAATTACAGCATCTGGCGATTATAATTGCGCATCCAAAACAAGCGTTTACGTAAGTTTTATGATCGGAGGCGAGCACAAAATTCTTAATTTTTTGCAATAACCGGAAGCTGAGGTCAAGTTTAATTCTTTGGTTTTCTTCGTTATATTGTTGAATTGGTTTTACTTTCATATGTTGTTATCACTTAGTGTTACATTCCCAACAACTTGTATACTTTTCTAGGTCATAACCTTCAACTAAAACAATTGACGAAACAAAATCTCGCCCACGTAAAACTCCATATGGTTGGGTCCCGGAAGTTCGATTACGCGCGAGACTTGCACAGTCTATCGTCAGCCGCGCCGATGGGAGCACCCCTCTAAATAATCTCCCATAGGAACCAATGCTAAATGATAATGATTCAAAAATACTCAAAAATCGTGTAAGTCTCTCAGCCTCTTGAAAACCAATCAGACATATTTCCGGACAACTAAACTTCAGAATTCTTTCAATTTTTAGGCAGGTCGACCGTTTCGAATTTTTGCTAACTACCCCAATAGAAAAAAACACAATTTTTTGTTTTTCCCAAACCGACTTCCTGCCAGTTTTCGTGAAGCACTTCTCCACTTCCCCGGTCAAATAGGGCCAACTTTAACGCCTTAACTTATCAAGTCTCCTCAAAAGTTGAAGCACAGAACCCCCAGGTTGTTTTAGATTCTTAATTGCATGACCCCCACAACGTTATAATTAACAAAAGTTGTGGGTTTACAAATTATGATGAGTAGCTTGGCGCATGAATTCTGGCTTTTTTAGTGTGGTGCATCCCGATAAATTCAAGAACGGAAAGCGCGCCCTCTGTCGGGTTATCACGAATTTTATTGTATAAGATAGTTACGTGTATAGGACAGTGACGTCTTGGACCAAGACTATTAAAGCACAAGCTCGAGCCCTTGCTTTGAAAACGACCACAGCACTGTTGCCTGAAAGACTTATTAGATATGCAGAGAAGACGTTAAAGAAATGTCATCTTTAGACTTGGGAGGTAAACTTGCAAAAGGGAAAAACCCACATAATCAGATAGGGACTGAAACCCCAATGCAAGATCATGCCCGGGATTTGAACCGAGGTCTAAAGAGGAGAAAGTCAGCGAAGACAAATCATTAAGTCCAAAATGAATGCGTCAAGTATAACAGAAAATTGTCAGCAGAAGTAAATTGTTTACTCACATCTATCTACAAGGGGGCAATGATTGTAAATCTGTTACAAAACGGGGCCTTGCTATATTGCTCTTTATTGCTCCTATATAATCTCAAAAGTTGTTGCTTAGTGACACTTACAAGACTGTATCCGATTAATTGGAGGCTACGGCTTCGGCTGTTGCTAAGGATGCTGCTAAGGACTTCCTATACGTCAATGCACGATGACGCGGCGATCTAGCCGTAGCCATAGCCGCCAATTTGGACACTGCCTCTAGGCCTATACTACTCTTTGAGAGTACAGGCCTATACGGGGGAGGGGGCAAGGGGGAGGGGGCAAGGGGCGGCTGAGCTCCCGCTCTGCCCCTCCTAACCCCACTCCCCCTGCAGCTCCCCCACTGGTTACGCCACTTAGTGTCATCAGCCTGGTCATTACATAACCATGCTCCTTCAAACCATAGAACTGAATTTATTTGTTGCTTCTTTCTTCCTCGATTTTAGGATGATACTGGAGGCCCAATGTTCACAGACTTCGATGGCAACTTCATCACGTTTGCAAAGGCTCGCCTCAGTTGCTCTGTAGCGGGCACCTATCCTTTTTACTACAATGATATCCGTAAGTCAAACAACCCTTTTTATTCCATATTGTTTTCTAGTGTAGTTTGCCCCCCAAATTGGGATTTTAAATTAGATTTTGATGCATAAGTTTGACATAGTTATGGGTTAAGCCCATCGGAACACTAAATCTGGATCAACTTTAACCACGTGGGCCTGACCCATCTCTGGGTCAATATAACCATGCAGTAGTGTGTGTCAAAATAACAATTGTTAAATCCCATTTGTTGACCAGCCTTGGATCAGCCTGACCTAGGAATGGTTTCGGCTCCTCTGGGACCCGAGAGCAGGTCAATTCCGATCCAAAAGTTGATAGAGTGTAAGGAATAAATTCATTTCATTTCATTTATTAATTCTGGTTGTAAAAGCCAAGGACTCTCAGAAATGCAAACTTGTATCACTGTATCTAGCCAAGTACACCACGGAGAGAAGACAAAGGAAGGAAGTTTCAATTTTATATGTGGGAGAAAAACCAAAATTCTAGGGAAAACCCACACAATCAGGTAGGGTCTGAAAACCCAATCCACAAAGTGCCTCGGGGGGATTCGAACCATGGATCTTGAGATGACAGAACCATGCCACCCTGACCACCAAATCTAAATTAATTTTCCTGATTCCTGATGAATATAATAATAATGCTAATTTGGAAATTCATTACGGTGTGGAGGCAAATCATTTGTTGACGGGTTTGTTCGTATGCCTCTACCTACATTGAAGTGTGTGTACATCATTGGTAAGATTGAAAATAATAATCACAGATTTTCACATTAATTACATGGTGTAAAGGATGGTCATGGTGGAAAACTTTACTTGAAATAATGTTTGCCAGAATTGCCAGAAATCCTGAGGCTTGTCAACAGTGAAAATAAAAATCTCCCACGCTACTTCCTCTTGACTCCGAAGACCGACCGAGCTTGAACTTTTCCGGTTTTTAATTGTGGTTTTATTTAAAATGTATTGTATATGTTTGGGTCACACAAATACAGATAATGGTCTTTTATAAGTACCAATGTAAAACAATTTAAATATATACTAAATCAAAGGATAAAAATCAGCTTCAAACCATAAAGCAATGACCCACAGGTACTGTACATGATTGGTAAGGATAGGCCTACGTCATTGTTTAACTTAAGTCTGAAAGCTTGTTACTGATTATGAAGTTTATACTAGAAGCATTTTTTTCTGTGAAATATTTCTCCCTAAAAAGAAATCGTATTCGAGAAAACTTTATCTAAACCTTTTAAAAACGCAGCAGTTAGTTTTTGTTTTAAATCCCAAATGTTCAATTGTGTTCACAAAAATGTGTTACTTACTTATTTATTTATTTATTTATTAACATTTGTTATGTAGGCCCTATATATGTTTGTTTTTTAAATTATTATTTATTATTGTATCTATTTACTTATTATTTTCTTATAATTAAATATATATATATAATAATGTACATCCAATGAAATCGTCTTCTATCACAATTCACAGTGCTCGATACATCTCTGTAGAGCTATAACATGTAATAAATTCAGAATATGAGTTAAACAAACTCTGGCATATCTCTCTACAGAAGAGAGATATGCCAGAGTTTGTTAAACTCATATTTTGAATTCATTACATATAATAATGTACATATATTTTTATATTATTATTGGGTTTTTCTGTTGAATTAACTTCATTTTTTGCGGGCACTTGCAATTTTTAGTGTTTTAACCTCTGCCACTATATACTTTTGTGTCTTTCGTTTATAAATTTGTATAGATTTGTAAACATTTATATACATATATATATATATATATTGATGCATGTTTCCTTGTGTATGTAGCCAGAGTTATTGGAAATGAAGGCCTTCGGGTCACAGTTTTTAAGTAAACTTGTTTAATTCCGGGCATATGGCTATGGATTTTCTTTTTTAAATACATTTGTTGTGATTGTAATACGTGTTTTTATTGCCGAATAAATAATAACAAATGTCGAACCAGGTCGATAGCAATTCTCATAAAAAAATTAAATGTTGTGTTCTCTAAATTCCAGAGGATGTTTACCAGTCAACTAATGATACTAATGTAGTGTACGCCATTTTCACAACAGAACGGTAAGTGAATTTTAAATTAATAGCAAATAAGAAAAAAAGAAAAACGACAACAACAACAACAACCACTAAAAATTGAAAACGAAAACTACTCAAATTTTTTTAAAGATCAATGTTCAGATATATTTAAAGCTATAAAGCATTTTTGTGTACGTGTTAATTTATATTGCTTACCGTTATTAGTAGGATGTTGCACTCTGGAAAAACCCGGGTCGGAATTAACCTGGTTCCATGGTTCTCAGGTTCCCTGGTTGTCAGGTTCCATGGTTCTCAGGTTCCCTGGTTGTCAGGTTCCATGGTTCTCAGGTTCCATGGTTCTCGGGTTCAATGGTTCTCAGGTTCGATGGTACTCAGGTTCCATGGTTCTCAGGTTCCATGGTTCTCAGGTTCCATGGTTCTCAGAATCCATGGTTCTCAGGTTCCATGGTTCTCGGGTTCCATTGTTCTCAGGTTCCATTGTTCTCAGGTTCCATGGTTTTCAGGTTCCATGGTTCTCAGAATCCATGATTCTCAGGTTCCATGGTTCTCGCGTTCCATTGTTCTCAGGTTCCATTGTTCTCAGGTTCCATGGTTTTCAAGTTCCCTGGTTCTCAGGTTCCATGGTTCTCAGATTCCATGGTTCTCAGTCTCCATGGTTCTCAGGTTGCATGGTTCTCAGGTTCCCTTGTTCTCAGAATCCATGGTTCTCAGGTTCCATGGTTCTCAGGTTGCATGGTTCTCAGGTCCCATGGTTCTCAGGTTGCATGGTTCTCAGGTTCCCTTGTTCTCAGATGCCATGGTTCTCAGGTTCCATGGTTCTCAGGTTCCATGGTTCTCAGGTTCCATGGTTCTCGGGTTCAATGGTTCTCAGGTTCGATGGTACTCAGGTTCCATGGTTCTCAGGTTCCATGGTTCTCAGGTTCCATGGTTCTCAGAATCCATGGTTCTCAGGTTCCATGGTTCTCGGGTTCCATTGTTCTCAGGTTCCATTGTTCTCAGGTTCCATGGTTTTCAGGTTCCATGGTTCTCAGAATCCATGATTCTCAGGTTCCATGGTTCTCGGGTTCCATTGTTCTCAGGTTCCATTGTTCTCAGGTTCCATGGTTCTCAGATTCCATGGTTCTTAGTCTCCATGGTTCTCAGGTTGCATGGTTCTCAGGTTCCCTTGTTCTCAGATTCCATGGTTCTCAGGTTCCATGGTTCTCAGGTTGCATGGTTCTCAGGTTCCCTTGTTCTCAGATGCCATGGTTGTCAGGTTCCATGGTTCTCAGGTTCCGTGGTTCTCAGGTTTCATGGTTCTCAGGTTCCATGGTTCTCAGGTTCGATGGTAATCAGGTTCCATAGCTTGACCTGCTATATAGCCCAATGTTAGTGGTCTCATAGCTCAGTTGGTAGAGCCCCGGCACGTTAAACCTGAGGTCGAAGGTTCAAGGTCCGCTCTAGTCAATTTGTCCAAGCCAAAATTGTTTAAATCTTTAGCCAGTCAGTTCCCATGTGGTTTATTACTTAATATTGTTATTTTCCTTTACAGTGGAACAGACGGTTCAGCACTGTGCGCGTATCGTCTTGACGAATTAGAAACGTTGTTTTTAGACAGTCTGTACCGAGCTCCGAGAAAGGGGGACAAAGCAAACCTATGGTTTTCATTGCCAGCAGACGATGAACCATTTCTAAGAGAATCATTCGTAAGGCATTTTAACCAGTTCACCCCCCCCCCCCTCCCCGCGCCCACCTCCACGGCCTCCCCGCTCTAGTCAATTTTTCTTCAACCAAAAATCTTGTTGGCAAAAGCTCCCATTACATTTACTTTCCAACCAAGAAACTTCACCCAACCGCAGTTTGAACGCGTACCTACCGACATTTTTTGACAATCCCTCGATCTGTAAATTCAATGCGGCCCCACAAAGCGCAACACTCCTATCTTATTGGAACCAATATATGTGAAAATCAGGGATAGCCAACACTTTTTGGACCGGAGATTTCCCCCCACCCCCACCTACCCCCCCCCCCCCAAAAAAAAAGGGAATTTCAGTCGTAATTAAAAAAATTTACAGAAAATGTAATAATTTCATTGGGGATGTATACTACCATAATTCAAAGGGGAACTGTTCGGGAAAGCACTGAGTAGGACCTATGCACAGTTTGTCACACGGAGGTGTACACTGCAAAAACCAGGTGTTAATTTTTCACATTACTCTTAATCATTGGTAAAAACAACACCATGTCGATGTTGTCGCAATAGAATCAATCTAACGCCCAAGTTGTTGTAGTGTTGGTTAAAACCTACGTAATTTGAATGTTGACTTTGACTCTACAGTGTCCATCGGCCGCTACCCTGAGCAGTTTAACTATGACGCAGCTCACGCAGATCCAGACACTCACTGTATTATTGAATGATGAAGCAACGAATAAACTTCACTACGATAGCAGTGGAACGACCACGAGTAACCCTCTTCTGATCTCAACCGAAGAACGCTTCTCTCAGATCGTCGTTGACAACACCAGCTCAACCGATGTATTCTATATTGGAACAGGTTTTTGAAAAGTTAAATTATATGTCTGTACTGGACGTGACAAACCTAATTGTTATGCTTATCTCACAGCTGTTTGATTTGGGTTTCACACCATTGTAATTATAAAAACTCATCAACCTGGGAAGGGGGTGGGGGTCAGACGTTTCATCATTCCTATCATCTGTAGCTTCCTGTCAGGCCGTATCAAAACACCCAACTCAAAAAAAAATCAAAATTCCTTTACTGAGTGAAACCATTGTGTGCAAAGTTCCTCCAAGTACCGAACTAAGACCACGTTTTGGTCAATGATTTCTCTTCCATACAGTCGATGGAATCATGTGGACGAATTTATACATTTTATCATGTGTATTTTCTTTGCTACACGTTTTATTTTCTCCCGTATCTTCGATCCCTTCCCTTGAACACTTATCATGGAAGAGTAGAGGTTAACCCTGGTGTTTCTGGTCACATAGCAAGCATCCTTGTTAACAGATTTCCTCAAGCTTGTGAGCTATAATGAATAAGTTCACTAATGAGGCATCCTTGGGTTTATTCCCAGAAATATGTAATGATAGAGATTATAGCCATGCCAGTCTTATTAGATAAAACACGGACAATTTTTAAGACTATAACTATTTACATTGAAAAATCAGCATGAGCCTTCGAAACAACAAGTACTTCAACGACTTGCATCTGATGAAGTATTGCTATGAAAGCTCATAAAGTTGTGTAGTCTTTAAATGATACCACTATCCCCCTAATAAAAATAACAATTATAAATGTCATACAGATTTTAATACTTCAGATTTTACGTATGTCCAGAACCATTACATTTGAAGGCCCCATCGTGTTCCCCCAAATATATATTTAATATGAATGAATAAGTAAATATGCACGCTACCCCCGTTAAAACACGAAGAAAACGTTGATTTCACTCAGACCGCTGAATTTGATGAACATTTGCTGAAGTTTTTGCATAAGTGCTCCTCGAAGACGAACAGAGTGCAATGCTCGAAATATGGAGACGAAACGAGGCTCTTTTTAGAGCCAGTAACTCCCAAAGCAGGTTTACACTCGCAAGTTGACTAGATTTTACTGGCCAACTTAAACAAAATACATTGAATTGAGCACCCGGCTATTTCAATTTCCTTTGAAAAGATCGCTCCGTTCTATCAGCACAACAGTCAGTTGTTCATTGTCAACAGCTTTGACATTCACTGGTCAAATAAGATCATTCAATTTCATTAGGCCGCAAAGATCATTCAATTTCGGACCAGCCAACAGCAAGATGCTGACAAACCATTGTCATGTCCAGGCTGCAGAAATTCAACTGAAGAATAGTGAAATTGTTGTGTTGAATGTCTATAAATTAAATAAAATTACTGAAATGAACCTGAATGAGAAGAACAAAATCATGTGTGCACAAAAACGAACATGAATGCAATATTAGCTAAAAGGAAAACTTAGTTTGAGGGAATTAAACTTAATTTATTTCTGCTGAAGTTGGCCGGGAAATTAATAGTATAACGGTTACTTTATAATCAAAATGCAAAAAGGTTAAGTGTATTTACACATGATTGGTGGGGATAAAAAATATCATTGTATAATTTTAGCCTGTAAGTTTAAGCCTACTGATTATGAAGTTCATACTAGAACTATTTTTCTGTGAAATGCGGATCATATTCGAGAAAACTGTAGGCCTACCTGAAAACCTTGTTAAAAAACGCAACAACAAAAAAGGACATTGTGCGTTTCACTATTTTCGTTGACTCACGTAAAGGATTGAGCCCAAATCTTCACATCAGGTTTGTTACTTTTTGTATAAAAGGTGATCACAAAAAAAAATGAACACTGTATGCGACTATTTTGTTGGCTCCACCAATCATGTATACCAAACTAAACAAACATCACTTAAATTTGATTATTAAGAAATAGAGGATGCAAATGAATTTACTCTTCAAAAGAATAAACGAACAAACTAACAAACACTGACGCTGAGGTATCGTATGTTTTCGTTGATTGTGTAGAAAACGGAACTGTGCTCAAGGCATATTTAAATGGAAAACGGTCCGAAGCTTTGGTTGTAGAAGAGATCAGTTTAAACACCAATGGAGTCAAGGTGAGAAATAAACAAACAAACAAGCAAACAAACACCCCCACAAACAAGCAAACAAACAAGCAAACAAGCAAACAAAAAGCAAACAAACAACCCAACAAACAAACAAACAACCCCACATACAACCCAACAAACAAGCAAACAACCCAACAAACAAGCAAACAAACAAACAAACAAGCAAACAAGCACACAACCGACCCAAAAAACAAGCAAACAACCCAACAAACAAGCAAACAAACAAACAAGCAAACAAACAAAAACAGGACAAAGTACAGGATAAATCGAAACAAATTAGTTTCGATCTGAAGCTTCACATTACCAATCCTCCAGAAAAATAAATTGCCTTCTGAAATATTGTCAATTTGAAAAATTTCATTTTGATTATATACCATACAAAATATCTGCGTTCATATTTAGAAACTGTTTCCTACACACGATCTATTGGGCTGGTCCCAACTTCGTGTCGCTGCTTACCTTGGAATTCCGTGCTTACGGCCTTTTGAACTTTGGAGAGTGTGGTAAGAGCACTGAGCAGGGGCGCTAAGCATGCGGCATAAAACTAGATCTTGATATATAGTTTCGATTGAACTAATACTGGTATTCAATAAAAGACAATAACTACGAGGTGCCCACATGTTAATAATGTTTTGATTGTTTTGGGAGTTTGTTCTCTCTCTGTCTGTCTCTCCTCTCTCAACAAAATCCAGCCTGTCCTTTCAATGGTGAAGAGTGACTCGGACCAAGCCGTGTTTGTTGGGACAGATTCCAGAGTCTACAAAATACCATTTGTGCATTGTTGTGACTACATTCTCAGAAATCTTTCTGATGCCGGGGATCCATATTGCAAAGAGATAGTGACGGGAGACTGGTAAGATATCCATTATACGAAGCTCTGTGAGCACCATCAGACTTGGCTGATATCTTGAGATAATTGTCTCATGATCAGATGGCAAGTCAAATGTCACTTCCAGAGCTTCGTAAGTTAAAGAAGGGGTCATAGAGTGTTTTTTTCCAATTTAATGCTGATATGGGCAATGATTCAATAGGCTAAACTTGGAAAGATTGAATATGGTGTCTATAAACTGAGAAAAGAGCATCAAAATATTACGGTATTTTCAAAAGAAAGTCAAACCCATCCACGTTTAGTGAGATGACATCAGGTACCAGCCGCACCTCTGGCCGCAGCATTCGTTCTTCGAAGTGAATCTTTTCTCGAAATATCAACAGCATACAGTACATCTCACCAAATAAGTTTTTATGAAGAAACATCATCACAAAACTTTTTTTAAATGTAATGCACAAAATTAACCAAGCTTTACGGACATTAGGACATATATTTCACTACTAACGCTCACTGTTTTTAAGTCGGAAATATACTTGGACCGTCTGCACTGGTGATTGATTTCAATGTCTCGGGAAATAAAGCGATTGAAAAGGATAAAAAT
>JAUELU010000008.1:12958834-12974107 GCA_032357145.1 Evasterias troschelii
ATGTTAGCACTCAACTGGCAACAAAGTTGTCTCTCATCTGTGCACCAATGGGCAACAATGTTAGCACTCAACTGTGCAACAAAGTTGTCTCTCATCTGTGCACCAATGGGCAACAATGTTAGCACTCAACTGGCAACAAAGTTGTCTCTCATCTGTGCACCAATGGGCAACAATGTTAGCACTCAACTGTGCTCAACTGAGTTGTCACTCAAGTGTGACACAAAGTTGTAAGTCCACTGTACTTCAAAATCCTAGCTCAACTGTGCAACAAAGTTATATTAACTCAACTGTACAACAAGGTTGTAGCTCAACTGTGCAGAGAATTTTTAACTCAATTTTGCAACAAGGTCATATCTTGGAAACTTCCATAATGAGAAAATTTGCACAGAAAATTACAACCTCTAAAGTAATGAAAAAGGTTTGAGCAAGTTGGACTCAATGGGTGTTGATTTTACTCTAGTGCCCCCCAAATCACTCATTAACCCTCGATTAATTAGAATGGTTCACAACAGTTCATAGACTGTGCAAGTTTTGTACGTGTTCAAACATTGTGTCCGATAAAGTGCGCAAGTTTGTTTACTTCAGGCATTACAGCAATGTACATGGAACCACAGTGGTCCCCCCAAAAATCAATTATATGTGAGACTTGCAGGATCTATTGCAATGGCTTGTGATATTGCCTCAATGGGATTGTTACAGTTTGTCAACTGCACAGTTGATTTTACCAAAAAGGGGTTTGGGTAGTCTAATATCATTAAGAGCCAAACTTTGACACTGTATCATAAAGGTTGCATCTTATGATACAACATTATTGCTCTGACACAACAATGTAATGGCAGATTGAGCAGGATTGTCACCTGCATTGGGTAAATATATAAACACAGAAACCATCAACTTTCTCAGCTCTTGCAAATCTCTTTAGGTAGGAAAAGTTTCTCACTCTGTATTCAGATGAATGTACTTGAATAATCTTTTGTAGTAGTTTTGAAGGGGATTCCTCAAGAGAAATTACTTCACTGTGCCTTTACTTTCTTCTTGGGACCGAAACGTTTTTGCCGCAACTTCCACATGTGTTTCAACAAGAAAGGCCCACCTGAAAGAAAATAATGTTGAAAATGGAAAGGAAAGATTAGTAATAACTCTGTATGGAAATTACTGTGATGACTCTGATTCACTTAAAAGTGCACTAAATTGGATTTATTGGGATGAGAGTTTATAACTAGGATCCAAATTTGGTGAAATGATGGTATTTCCTGCATTTAGTAACCCCCGGAGTTATAGATTGCAAGGAGATTAATTCCAACATCTTTATTCCAAGTACTGCATCTTTTTGGAACTCCTTGCCTGGTGCATAACTCCCTTCAAACATCAATCTAGACTGTTTTAAGAAGAAAAGCAACTCCTACCTTCAGCTCCACGGAGTTATTTTTATCTTAATATTTTCTTCTTGTAACCCCTTACCAAGCGTGATGGTTAGCCTTGTTTTGGACAAACTTGCATTAAAAAATAAATAATCTATTTTTCAAATTTATTTTAGAAAGCATACAAAAGCCGCAGACCCCCTTCACATGAGCATAATGTTTGTATGTTTGTTAACATGACAATAACATTGTACAGCCCCTTACTGACGTTTAACTAATTGCTCTTTTGCTACATGTACATGTAAGGCCATTTTATAGTCTTTATTAACAAAAGGGGTCTCAGCTTAAACCCTACAACCCAGCCAAAAAAATTATATGAACAAAAACAAAAACTTACCAATGACTAAGAGAGCAAGATGGACGTACAAGTAATAATCAAAACGGAATGCAAAGTTGAAAGAATTCGGAAGGCTCATGGAAAAAATGCCTTGTTCTTGGAAGAATGGGATTGCAAGATGGGTCACAATACCTGAAAAAGAAGTTCATCAGAAAAGTAATTGAAGAAAGACAATTTGACTACAGCTGGACTTGAACATGTGTCCTCCAGATTAACGTGCTGGTGCCTTAATCAAAAATTTACCCAGTCAAATTCTCTTGTGGTTTATTACTTTGATATAAAGATATTAATTGTACAAGAGGGTAAAATATGTTGATATACTGAACCAAAAATTGTCAGTAGGTTTGTAATTAATGTTGCTTACTCTGGCATGTTTTGGTCAAAAATTCTTTAAAAATCCACAAGTTCCCTATTGAAACATGGCCAAGCAGCTAGGTGAATGCCCTTCTTGCCTAGGTTGAACCATTCACCCAGAAATTAACACCCAACCACAGCCCACCACAACTCCCATCCAACATCAATGCACTAAATGAGCAATTTTAAAATGTACAATGTGCATTTTCAGTGGTGCCAGTCATCACTGACAAACAAGTCTGAAACAAGCTCTTGGGAACAGTATCCTCAGCACTTAAGAAAATCATGGAATAAAACTTGTTTCATATGAAGAAAATAATGGCTACTTTTGTTCACAATGCAGACATGAAAAGGTCCGCATTCAGATAAATGTCTGAAATTTCTCATCCCTGGTTTTACATTGGACTGAAGACAGTTCAACCACTCCACTAATAATATTGGTGATGATATCACTGAACTCAGACCAGTGGTATAGTGTGCAATTAATGCATTAGTCTCCAGCTCATTGACAATGTCCATCGTTCAATATGACCTCTGTATGACCTACCTTCTGACATTATACCCAGAGGGTACAGTGGCATCCACACTGTGTATCGCAGCCATGTAACTACCTCACTGTCATAATCTAAGGTCGCGAAGATATAATAAGGATACCTGTGTACAAAAAGAAACAACCGAATTAATTAAATTATCCCTTTTCATGCAAAATGTTAAGATTTACATCGTATCCCTGACAGGCCCAAATATTAGTAATAATAATAATGTAGGGAACCCAAGTACACCCTCAGTGTTCAAATTATAAAACGTTATCTTTAAGGTCGCGACCTGTAGACTCGCTCTTTTTTCCATTTCTAGCTTTGAGCAAGAAAGAGCACATATATTTGTTGTCTGTATTTCTCTCCTTTTTGTGGGGGAGCATGACTCTGGCCATGCTCCAAATATTAATCATTGGGGAGGGATAATGTCTTAACACTCTCTGTAAGTATCATTTTGTCCCAAATTATATTTTAATCACAGAAATGTTGTCATTTTGTTGGTCTCTTTTGGCACATGAGTGTCACTTGGTTAGGTCTATAGAAGAAAATATTTGTCTGTTTTCGACTAAAACAGGCAGAGGACCAGTTAATTGGTTGCTAACCCATTTCTGCTGAGTGCAATTTGTGTGTGTGTCCTCAGCGTGTACAACTGCTCCCTCGAGGCATGCTTGCAAAAGTGTTGCCACCAAGAGTCTTTACTGGTTGACAAATTAGTGGAAATATTCTCACCTTACGACCTCTATAGCACTCCATATGAGAAACAGATAACACACTATTGGCTCTGAATGCAGCTCCTCAATCGGTAAAATAACTAAGAACAACAGGAGGTCACGACCCAACACCTGTAAAAGATTTCACATCACAATGTTTTTTTTACATCATCAATATCATCACTATCAGCCCTCTGAACCAAAATAACAATTTTCAGTGACGGATTATAAGAAAACCTATAGCTAGTAAACTGGCGGGAACATCTTTGTTGGATGATGCTGAGATTTAAGCAGGACTGGAGAGATGCTCTTTTGGGTGGAAAGTATCTAAACTGTTCTTGACCGGTAATGTGTGGGAGTCGCTGCTGGCTGGACGAGTTTACTACATGGGTGTACCCGCAGGTTTAACTAAAGTTTTTCTAACAGTTTGTCAAGCTTCTGCTGATTTACATAGTTCCAAACTTGGAGTGATTCTATTCTGGTGCACGCTTTTTCTTCTAAAAACATCGTCTTATAAGACTCTTGTGAAGGTCCAACACTTCTTGAAATTTAAAGACTCATTACACGTCTGATTCTTCTCAGAACCACCGCTTCTTTCAAGATGAGATTATTACATGGTTGTCTCCAGTAAACTAGTTTCTATCTCACAAAGTTTTTATTCTTGTAAACCTAATGAGTTACACCCTAATTACCTGCAAGATAGGGGCAGCCACACCCGTTTTGACAAGCCCTGTCAATGGATGAACAATCTCCAGCACTGCAAGTATCTGGCATATTCCTAGTGGGTAGAAAGCCCTCTCGAAAGCAGCGTTCATATCATCTGATGTTAAGACAGAAGTAAACAGAATTGAATCAATCAAATTAAAGGTATAAGGGTCATCATTTTGTTTGCTCAACAAACTTAAGAAACAATTAGGTAAACGTAAAATTATACACATCAAAATTTTCAGACATAAAAAATCATAGACATCAAACATTTAAGGTATTTAAAAAATATATCTTAAGTATAAACTAATAAAACCAAATTATTAAATGAAAATGCCCTTTGACTGAAATATTGTACATTTTATCCTGCTAGAGAATCTAGAATTAGCTGTTGCAAACTGCTTACCAACCAAAAGGACTTATGGTATAAATGAACAAATAGTCTTTCTCAAAGGCTAAATGACAAAACAACCAACATAAACAAGCTGAGTTGTTGTAACAGAAACAGTCACATGGAAAGAGATGAAAGCAATGAAAACATAAAGAAGAAAAAAAAGTAAAAACATGTACACATTCTCAAAACATTTTGATAATTTTTACAGCGACCAAAAGGCCTTCCAAAAACCACGATACTCTGAACAACGATAAACTTTTACAAAAATACGCAAATCTACAAATTGAATTACCTTTGCCGTAGAGGATGAACCAAGTGAAGAGCAATATAAAGATATATGTGTACATGATGAACTGTAACAAGTTGTAGATGAACAAGTACGCTGTCTTCATATCGGTATAGGCTAATTGGTAAAAGAAGTAAAAAGGTCATCTTGAGTAGATCATGGTCATTTTTGAGGAGCAGTGTGGATCCGCAACAACATTTTCAAAGTACCTTATGTCGGGCCAGAATTGTCATCATTGAGGGGAGGGCAATGCCATATTCATTTCGCGAAAACGCTTCCATTTATTAGCTGTTCCACCATAGCGGTTTGTTTTCGTCAAGATTTAATTTTCATTTTTTCTTCATAATCTTTCCATCCATCAAAAATACCAACTTTGATTTGCACACGAATTTGTGGCATCCAAAAGTCATACTCAGACCATCATCTTAAATAGCCCTTTGTGCATCAGCTTGAAACTAAATGAGCTTTTTAAAAATAATTCTGTACTTAGGTTATTATTTTTAAAATTGGGGTTGAACATAGAAAAAGAAAAATTAAATATAGCAGAATTTCAACATGCAGCCTTCGAATTAACATGCCAGCGCTCTACCAACTGAGCTATCTAGCCTTGTCTTGGCAGTCTCCCTATTTTGTCAATACTCAATCTCTTTGTTCAGCCGTGCTAATCAGAAGCCATTTAACCTGTAACCAGGGATGACACCCAAGTTTAGTATACAACCTGCAAAGTGGCAGCAGAGGGATCACCTTTAAGAATGCAATTTTCTTTTTGAAATGTCTATTAATAAACCACAAGGGAAACTGACTGAGTAAGTTTTGAGTGATTTAGGGTTAAACAAAGAATGTTTAAATTTGATATGAATTCTAACATCACATCCCAGACAAAAAACATTAAATATAAAACTGATTCAGAATAAGAAAGTGTCTTTGGACACCTCAGTGTTTTCAACAAGGAAAAGTTGAGATCAACATTTGATGTCTTAATACAAACCTTTGTCTTGGGCATCCAGAATTTGTTTTTCAATCTCTTTCATCCTCTCTCGTTGGTCTACCTGATACAAAGAATACAAATATATGTCTTATCTCTATGACTCTGTCATTCTACAAAATCATCTTATAAAAAAACAACTGAAGCGAAGGATGTTGCAATACTATTTGGGTGTCTTGCTCTAAGGACGAAATGTTGCATGCTTGAATGATTAACAAAACTACATGAAACTTACTCTTTTGAGTCCGGCAGGATCACATACCACAGAGACAGATTTGACAACTACTCTTGTTTCATGAATGTAAAGAGAGAACTACAGCCAAGACCAGTTTCATTACAGGCATTGTGAATGGGTACAAAGTACATGAGTGTCCTTATCATTGATCTAAAGCTACTTTGAACAATCTATATCTAGAACACATAGATCAGATTAATCAGTGTTACACAGAGAAAATAATAAGTTCTTGATTTCTTTAAAGGCTACACTCCCTAAATGATTCCATCCATTCAATAGACAATCCAAACCCTAACCCCATAAGTTTACATGTCTTAGCTCGGACCCTTTCTCACTCTAACAAAACCAAACACCATATGATAACTCAAAACCTACACTGTTGGATTATGAATAACTGATCCCATGTGAAGCATAACCAGTTTTTTAATACAGCACTCAGTCCAGTCAAAATCAAACAAACTGTTCTGTTGGACTTTGATGGGTTTGAAGTACATCTTAACAGGGGTAGAGAGTGACAAAGATGCGATGAGCGCATCTAAGTAAAGTAGTGGAGAGAAATAAGGGCGGGAAGAGACAAACATGGGATGGTAAGATAAAGAAGAAAAGAGAAGAGCAAAGAATATTGGACCAGGCATCAAGAAATGAAGGATAGAGAATGACAAGACAAAGATAAGAAACAGGAGAGGCATAAAAGGAATAATTAAATGGTTTACGATTTCCTTGTTAATGTGTACCTTTTGAACTTGTTGTTCGTCTTCTTCACTGTCATCCAACTCAAACTTATCAAAGTCAAGACGTAGCCAAGCTGCTTTTTCTTTCTTGTACGTAACTCTCGGCCAGAAGTCTGACATGTCTGCCTTAGCTAGACTAATCTCAACATTGCGGTCAAGAACCCGGTATGTGCTTTTCTGTTTAATTGAAACAAAATTTTTAGTTTTTTATAATGTTTTGTTTGTCTAGTTTCATTGCATATTTTTAAAATTGAACAAGAGCATCTTGTGGTAAACAATATTTGGATGCAATGTACAGTAGGCCTAATACACGTGTTAGAACTTGGGACTTCTGCTCGAGTCCAGTTGTTTAAGAGCTCAGGAAGTACCAGGGTGCAAGGGGGGAGGGGGCATCTACCTTCTTAAAATTTGGCAAAACAGAGGGGAAAATTGGGGCACAGCAAGAAGAACAAAATACATGTACAGGACAGAGAAAGCAAAAAATTGTACTCATTTAACATTTCAGGCAAATCAACCCATCTGCTCCCTTAACCAGATAGTCCCTATATGCCCAATGGCTAGTACAGGTTAAACAAATCCTTCAAGCGAGAAATAAAAAGCAAATCAAGCAACATGATGTCAACAAAACATGAGATTCAAGCCTCATGAAGTTTGACCCCATAAATAGTGCCGATTTACTTTGGAGATCCTGTGAAAATTATACAAATAAAACTTAAGGAAAAATTTGAATTTTTAGCCATTTCATAAGTCAAGGCTGGAGTCTCTGGGGCCAAGAATTGTAGGGGGATCCAAAGTATCAGCACATTAATGGAGGGGGGGGGGGTCAAGAGTACAGCAGTGTTTAATGGAGGGAGTCCAAAGGGGGCTACATGACTTTCTGAACACCAAATCCCAAACCAAGTCTCACTGCAATTTCAAATTATATTCCCAAGTCATAAAATGATGATCCTCCATTTCTGGCCCTAGGATCTCTAGCTCCCCCCCTCCTCTAAATAGTGCCATAACTCTGGACCCAAACCATTTGTGTTTATGTACAACCACCCAAGTCCCAAGTCATCAACTCAAGCTTCACCAACCTGTCAGAAGTCTTAGGCCATGTCTGAATTAGCTGCAACAGCTATGGCTTCAGCCGCTAATTCGTTTACAGCCTTACTTAGAACTATGCACTTTTTTGGTTCCTTTTGACATCAATTTTATATAGTGTCTTTTAATATTTCTGATTTAAGTATTATGGTGTCCTTTTCTTTTTAAAATGATGTGGTGTTAAATATTTGTACTTTTTGAAAATAATACTGTACTTGTACTGAGGGTCTTCATAGAAAGCAGTGCTGGGCACTGATCGGAGTTTACCATGGATGACATTAATGAAAAAAATAAAAAATTAATTTAATATTTACCTCCTGGTCAACAGCTCCATAAAAATCCAAGGAAAACTTGTAGGAGTGAAGTCCACCAGCTCCATAACCTTGGGCTGGAATACAATAGTGTTGGTATCTTATTCAAATAGGTCATCATATTCAAGTTACACTTAATTCTCTTTGGTCAATCCAGAGCAATAAGAGTGTGATACATTTTATACAAACAATAAATGTTTATGAGTGCAATGATGAGAATTTTATCACGAGTTGAAAGACGGATAAAAATATTCTCACCGTTGTTCAAATGCAAAACATTCATTAATTTCTTTGAGATAACACAACAGTAGCCCTTTGTGACTTAGAGAAAAATCCAATCAAACAAATTAATCATCAAGGTGTGAACAAAATTAATTTTGTAGCATGCTGAGCATCGCCAACAATTAGCCGTGCTGTGCACTAGTTGCCCTAGTTGCCACTGGCACTATGACCCTTCCGGTCTACGACCGTCGGGGAGGATGGAGGGTTATGGTTGTGGCAGCTAGTTGTGCACTTGTCAGAGTGTGGTGTGGTGTACAACCGAGAAGAAAGCTAAATAATTTATTATTATCCGCATCGTTCCGCAAATGGAACCAGACTCTTATTCCCTTCCAGCCTCAGTTTAGTAACGTGCATTTGCATTGAAGAAAAAACAAAATGGAGGCTCAAAAAATGTTCACAGACAATGTGCAATTTACTCCTAGAATTAATGAGGTTCGTTCTGCTATCGTCTCTAGCGGAACGAACTTAATACTAGTTCTAGGAGTATGTACAATTTATAATTGATTTTGAACTTTTAACTTAACATGAGCGTGATTATCACTAATCAGGTTGCATATCGATCAAAATAAACAACTCTCTACAGGGCAAACTAGGGAAGATTCCATGTGGCGTGAACTATTATTGCAATAATGTGATTGTGAGAATGGTGGTTATCTCGCCACCTAGCAAGCTCGCCCCCAACAAAGTCGCCCCCCTAGCCGGCTCGCCCCGGGTTGTTACAAAGTCGCCCCCTGACAATGTCGCCCCCAAACAATGTCGCCCCCTGACAATGTCGCCCCCAAACAATGTCGCCCCCTAGCAAAGTTGCCCCCAGCCAATGTCGCCCCCAGACTTTGTTTTGTTTTTAATTTGTAAACAAAAAATGTCTTTAAATATAACAAGTAGGCTAACGACTTTTTTAAATGTTAAATCTGTTATTCAGTAGTTGCTAGGTATTATCTATTTTGTTAAATGTCTTTAACGTTTATTAAGTAAATTTGTTGGGTGTTATAATTTAATTATCATTAAATTTAAAATGATTGTTTTGTTTTAATTTGTATGTATTATTTATTTGTCTATAAGTATAATAACAAGTAGGCTAAAGATTTTTTAAAGTGTTAGGTCTATACGAATATCGTCTATATATCTGTAATTCAGTGATTGCTAGGTATTAAACAAAATTCCATAACGTTTATTAAGTATTTGTTGGGTGTTATAATTTACAATAATAACATCTGGGGCGACTTTGCTAGAGGGCGACATAGGCTGGGGGCGACATTGTCAGGTGGCGACTTTGATAGGGGGCGACATTGTTTTGGGGGGACATTGTCAGGGGGCGACTTTGTAACAACCCGGGGCGAGCCGGCTAGGGGACGACTTTGCAGGGGGCGACTTTGTTGGGGGTGAGCTTGAAAGGTTCTATTTAGCTTTTGTTCCGCAAGTTACCTTCAAATTGAAGACTCTCATCTGTAACATCTATTTTGTGGTTCTGTTAAAAAAAATTATAATAATAATAAATATTTATAATCAGTCATTGGCATTGCACATCACAACACAGTTATTAGCCTAACCTAGTCAACTCAAATGTCATGACCCCACTTCTGTGGCCAAACAGCAAGCCTTGGCCACATAATTGAGTGGGGCTAGCTACTAGCTAGAGTAGACTAGATGTTTGTTAAATGCTAATGATCATGTACCCGTTGTAGTAGCAGCCTCAATCTTGGGGCTAAATCACAGTAAATTTTCCGTATTCTTACTCTTAGCATGGCCCATGGATGGAGGTAGCTACCTATGCTCTTATTAGGTAGCCACACCCAAAAGAGAGTTATTAAAAGCAAAAAAAAACATATAATATTCTCTGAACTTTGAACTCTTTTGAAAAATGCTGGTTGGCACGACAGTGGTATTACTTTTTTATCATGATTTATCATGGAAACATTTGCATTTTACTTACAGTCACGTCGCTAATATCTACTTTTAGAGATACGTTCTTGTCTGTCTGTGCCCAGTACACCAGTGGGTGCAATACTCCCTCACCAGACATGATTGGTACAATTTACAAACACCTTTTTCATTTATTTGTCATAAAGAAATGATAAACAAGCAACGAGCACTGATGTCATGCTGTACGATAAGCCGGAAAGTTGGATTTTTTTTCTAGGAAAGATAAGGCACTTAACAATAAATGGGCGTGTTTTATACCGGAATCAGTCTTGGCGCGTGCGTACTTTGCACACTTCGCTGTGCCTCGGTGAAAAGAGTTCGACCTCCGTTTGGTGACAGTGGTCATTTTGTGGGAACCGTGGTCTGCGGGGGGGGGGGCAGAGGAAAGCATGTTTAGCTCAGAACCCTTTCTATAAAAGGCCAAAAGGCAGGTCTTATCCTAATATGGAAAAAAGAACCTCTTGAATATATGTGCTTGGGTGGATGCTTATAACTCGATCTTTCACCCCATCCATAATAATACCTAGTTCTTATATAGCGCATTTCACAATAACGTATCAGTGCGCTTTACATAAGTGCCCTGGTCCTTAGGCAAATGACATTCCTTTAATCTTTCTCAGCTCCCTGGGGATCAATTGAGACATGAAAGTGTTGGCTCACATGCACTCCTAACCATCATGGGTTATAGCATTGAAAGTTGTGCCATAGAAAATAACTCGGGTTTAATTGGTGAGCCGATAGCCACCTCCGAAATGTTAAGATTATGGAATAAAATTTCCTCCACTAAAGGCATCGTACACGTTTGGTAATTACTCAAAACAAATATTAGCTTAAAAACTTACTTGGTAACGAGCAACGGAGAGCTGTTATAGTATAAAACATTGTAGGAAACGACTCCCTCTTGAAAAGAGGTAATTTCTCACTAAAATAATAAAAGACTTCTAGCTAGAAGTCTTTTATTGCTATCTGAAAGCACACACAAATTTGTCCAACAAGGGTGTTTTTTTCTTTCATAATTTTCTTCCGAACTTCGACGACCAATTGAGCCCAAATTGTCATGCATATGTTGGGATACACCAAGTGAGAATAATGGTCTTTGACAATTACCAAACGTGTACAGTGCCTTTAAACAGGGTAGGCTTACATTTATTTTACGGTGAGTGACTGTCGGTAATACTAAATGCCTAAACCAGTATAGGCCTACTAATACATGGTTGAAAATATTACGTATTCTAGCAGCTAATCAGGTATTAATCAGCGAGCCGAATTATCCACCTCCAAAATTAAGTTTGCCCGGTGATGCGGTTTTAAAGATTACGAAATAAAACGTAATATTTCATGTGACATGAAGAATACTTTACAGGTTTTAATACCCCTTCACAGTTTTGGGGCGAGTGCTTCTGAAGTAAAACATGCCCATTTAGGCTAAGTGCCTCATCTGGCCTGGGAAAAAAAATACGCTGATGGAAACCACATACATACATGACCCTCAACTCTTGAGGGCGCAATATATCTGAGTCTTTGATGACTGCATGACAAAAGTTTTCTTGTATTTCAACTTTTACAATAGGGTGGCAATGTGGGGGTGTTGTGGACCGGCACAGACTTCCGGTACTGTTTTCACTGATATTCAAGTTCGGCATTCAAATACGTTCAGCTGCAATTGTGCAGTCGAGGGTCATCAGAAACAAATTCAACTGCAGCAATTGCTGTCATCCACCACAGACAAAATCTCAGCAGCTGAAAGTTACGTTAAAATCGTCTACTAGTTTTAGGGTGAGTTTTTGAGTGTTTTTTGTTGTTTAAATGCTGAGTCACCCATTCCTAGCTCTACTTACTTAATCACTACGGAATAATCCACTCTTGTCATAATATATTAATAATTATGTATACGAGACAACGAAGTGACTGATAAGTTGAATTGATTGGTAGTCAACTTTTTAAATTGCCACTCACTCTTGCTGGTTATGACTTGCTTGACGTTTAAAGTTTAATATCCTCTGATGTCCATGCATGGACTTAACTTTAATTAATAAATAATTTATGTGGTTAATTTTTTTGCAAAAGAAAGAAGTCATGAATGAATGGCATCACGCTTTGACCTTGGCAGAGTGAGTGTTCAAAGGCTAAAACTTTTTGCCTGAAAAAGTAAAACCTAAAACACTCTAGCTTTGAGAAAGACTCATGGTTTAAACGTGAGGCCATAAAAATTAATCTATGAAAATCATAATTTGCATTTTGGGTCATTTGGTTGAAGAGCATTTTATAATGAATAATCATACTTTCTCATTTATTTTTTATGTGGTTATTTTTTGCCTTAACACTTTTTTCTTTTTTATAAAAGATTGTTAAGTTTTGTAATGTTTGTTTGAAATGTTGCTAGTTTGCATAATAAATAAAGGGTGGAAAATGTCATAACAAGTTGTAGTTTTTCTATTTCCTGGCAATGCTGTCTAAGGAAAGGGGCCTATATTTATCTACCTTGTCTAATTTATCATGATTATCTGTTATTTTAGAAATATTTGCATGGTAGATTAATTTTCTTATGCAAATCGGTACAACTAAATTAATACTTTGAATTAAAAGATTGTTTTGTAAGAATTGTTCAGCAAAGATATAGGCAAACATAGCCCATAATCAAAGTGGCACTTTTTCTGTAAACTGCGCCTACACGATAATATAATTTTAATGTCACCACTATTATTTCTCTCTTAACCAGAAATTATTTCTTAAAAACAAGAGTACTTCATCAACAATGTCAAAGTTTAATGACTGGCTCCCCGAGACTGAAGAAGTGTACCGTCGACTCAAATCTATGGCCACAGAACAAGAAGGTTGGACAGAGTCCACAAACACCAACTCTGGAATCAAACCAAAGCGGGAATTATTCCCGAGAGTGGAAACAGACAATGGACCTGTTATTCAGTATGCTCTATTTTTACATGAACGAGACATGAGATTGTGTGGAGTTTGCCAGTTTGGACTCCAAGCTCAGGGACCTCCAGAGTAAGTAAGACAATCTGGGCAAATTTGATTAAATGTTCATATTGATGAGTGAAAAGGGCATTTTATGGGCAAGCAGCTAAGAGCACTGGACTTAATCTCTGGTGTTTCTGAGTGTGGGTTCGATTCTCGGTGGTAGCACATCATGACATGTGTCCCTGAGCAAGATACTTTACCATAATTGCCTTGTCCTTCAGATGAGTCATTAAGCCGTAGGTCCCATCGTCCTTTCTCTATGGTCCCATGTACTAGGATTGGTAGTGCAAGTAAAAGAACCAAGAACACCATGGAAGAGTAGGGGTTTACCCAGGTTTATCTGGTTCACATAGCAAGCACCCTTGTTTACAGGTTTCCTCAGACTTGCAAGCTACTGTGATTAAGTTCACTTATGAGGCATCCCTGGTTTCAATATAAAAGTAAAATTAATGTTTCAAATTCATTCCAATCCAATCCAACTTCATAGAGCCTGTAAGCACAAAAACTTGCTCATCACAGAAAAGTATTGCTTAGCAGAAACAGGTTAGGCCTATCAACCAAAATTTCATAAAGTTTGCATTGTTGTGACTGGTGCCCTACTCAATTTTGCTTAGCAAAGAAATTTATCAAGCAGTATTTTCTGCTTAACAGCTTTATAAAATTGGGTCCAGGTGAATTGGGTGAGTAATTGTCTTGTGTATACTTTACAGTTATGTCCATGGAGGTGCTAGTGCTACGATGCATGATTCCTGTACTGGAGTGCTAACTCACGGAGCAGTCAAGGAGAGATGTGTGACTGCCTCACTCAATGTGAACTTCAAAAAGTAACATGCTTAATCTGTAGCTTTGCATCAATACTAACAATCAATGTCATAGTGGTCCATTGGTTAGGATGTAGGAATTGCAATCACAAGGTTGTTGGTTTGAATCCTACCAAGCTAACTGCTGATTTCCAATTACTGGAATGGGTATTGTCGATTAGTTACTGAATCACAACTTATTGACTTGTGAAAATTCATAGTAATTATCATGTTATGATGGTAGCGATCAAATACAGTTACATTCACACACTCAAAAAGAACTTAACAAATAAAATTAATATTAACAAATAGGTTGGACAGGTTTTTGTACCCCAAAGGGCAAGTTGGGAAGTGGTGTTTACTAGGCCGTTTTACTAGACAAGGTACGCCGGTCTAGTGTAAAGGGCGAGCCCTGATCAATTACATAGTGTAACAAAAACCTGTGTCTTGTTATACCACCACCAAACAAACCCTTGAAATCGTTTTTAGTTACAAGTTTCCTTTACTTTTCTTTTTTTCAGTCCGACTCCCCTGAGAACTGCCATCTTAATTGAAGCATCTGTTGAAAAGATTGACTCCAAAAAGATTCACTTGAAAGCATGTCTAAAGAGTGCAGATGGATCCCGAGTCTTCTCTGAATCGACAGCGCTGTACATCAGCATAGAGAGTAGACTACGTGAAATAGAAAAAAAATCAAATGGAAACAAATAGTTTGGACAAAAATTTGTTTGAGACATAGACCCTGTTTCGTTTGAATCGGTAGTTTTCCATTTAATGGTGCAGTAGAGGGTTTGTGAATCCTGGCCAAGAAAAGACTGACACACTTGTTCAGGTGGTTCAACTTTTGTTCAATCACACCCCTGTTTTGTAGTTGGTGAGGCTCTGATTGGCAGTATAGTTGCCCAACATCGACAGTCCACTCTCATTGTATCAAGATTACTGGGATTGGCCGAAATACTTCTCAATAACAGGAATGTTGTTATAAGAGGACAGCAAAACAAATAAACACAAATCAGAAGTGAGATTAAGAACCTGTTTAAAGGCAGTGGACACTATTGGCAATTACTCAAAATAATTATTAGCATAAAAACTTACTCGGTACTCGGTAACGAGTAATGGGGAGCTGTTGATAGTATAAAACATTGTGAGAAACAGCTCCCTCTGAAATAACGTAGTTTTCGAGAAAGAAGTAATTTTCCAC
>JAUELU010000008.1:12978212-12999029 GCA_032357145.1 Evasterias troschelii
ATTAGACCGTGTAAGTTTTATGTAAATCTGTGATATTAAAGAAAATTTTAATTACCAGTTCTGTAACGTTCCTTTAAAACAGGCTATAACATGGTGTAACAGCCCCATGGCTGCCTTGATCTTCACAGAAGGAATTGTTAGACGGTGACCTGTGAACAGTGGTACGCTGATTGTGTACAAAATCTCAAGCTAATGTTGCGGTTCAGACCGTCACAGACCATTTTGTACAAAGCGCACTCAATCACCCAAGCGTGTATAGATTGTAAAAGTCATATGAAATATTTTTGCTACATGCTATAGAGAGTCGCCTTTATTTATAGGGAAGCTTATTTAGCAGCAAATGTGGTGAATAAATCAGAAAGAAACATCGAGTTATCAGCAACCTTCTTCAAACATGGGCAAATTGACGAATTTGCAGATAAAACTTGACAACGACGTGAACGTGTTCGCTCTTGGTGACACGATCAAAGGACAGGTTGTTTTTGATGTCTCGGACGAAAAAGACAGAGGACTTAATAAAGTGAAAGGTAGGCCCACTTAAAGGAATCTTACCATAACACAAAACATGCCTTATTTTTTTTTAATTTAAAGAATCCAATAGTGTTTAAAATGTACGTTGAATCTGGCATCCAACTAGTGCTTGGTTCTAAAGTAAATTAACATGTGTTTTGAAAAACATTTTGGCCTACTCAAAAACCAGGCTGAAGCAACAAGTACATTACCGTACTCGGTCTCCTAAGACGATTGGCACATTCTCACCGAGTTATATTATTGGATCAATTAAGGCCTGCTGATGAAATTGAAATAAATGCAGAACTCATGATTGTGTTCAAATCACAATCCCGTTAATACGACTGGTTTAGGGTATCGCGTCTGCTCACTCGCTTTGCTAACCTTGAACTGAATTAACATTGTCGTTCCCATATCGAAAAGCTGCCACTATGTTCAGCTCCCCGTTCAAAATCCAAACAAATAACTCTAACAGTGGGAAAACAGCTTAGCCCCTTTTTGGTAATGCAGTCTTCATTACTGCTATGGCATGGGCAGATTGGGACATGGCAAAGATGGTCTGGGTCGGTATGGGCTTAATGCAGACCACGCCCATTTGTTATAACCGGTGGGTTACTTACAAACTGGAATCGCGTCCATATTGTATCATAGAGCTAGAACTAGCTCTATGATTGTACAACGTAATCTGCTGTGTACTGTACATGTATATGCTGACATTGAAAATGGCTGATGGCCTATAAGATCAGAAAGCGTATAGGTATACTATACTAGCAAAGCGCTCACCATAACAGGCATGCAGAGCCATGTTTGGAATTACAATACTCATTCTAAATACATGTGTAAAGCAAAGCGTACAACTTAACAGTCATAAGCATTATATAGCTATAGTCTATACAATTGAATAGTTATTGTGTTTCTTGTATTTTACGATCGTGTCAGCCATGAGTTTTGTCAACCTCGGCAAAAGTATAGGCCGTATACGAGCGACCATCTCTGCAAAAAAGTAGAACTGTGACCAATGATGTATCAAATTAGTACACAGATACCGGTAAATAAAAGTGACTTTCCAAAACAAAAGGTAGACTTTTAAAACAAAACTTTTGAAAACATTGTAAGTGTTTTCCTTAAAAATCAATTTCGTTGCTAAGCCAGCTGATACATGTTTAGCTACTCAAGGCCTTCCATACAATAGCCAATGTTTGTAAATAACTTCAAGAGCAGACGAGCGACCTGATACACCTGACGATATCACCTGCGATAATTGGTTGTGCCATTTAGTCGGACACCCTGTATGTGAAAGGTTGCACCACACAAAATTATAGCCCCGTGTCAGTCGGTGCAAAATGCTAATAGTTTTAAAAATACACAAACATGTTTTGAAGTCTCTCAGCCTCTTGAAATCAAATGGCAAATGTTTATTGTTTACTAACAACTTAAATTCTATTTCTCTTTTAATTTTTTTAAGCAGGTAAGTTGTTGAATTTTTGAGCCAAACTGATTCAAAATGAAAACGCCCCAGATTCATATGGTCGTCAGCAATCCCATAAAGGAAAAATATTCAGAATTTTAAAACAATTATTAGTTGATTTACAGAAAACAAGGTGCAGGTTTAGAAATGTAATCGAGTTTGTTGGCTCCTGACTTGGTTACTTTATTTACTGACCCACAGCTGTGTGTTTTTTGTGTTTCAATTTGCAGGTATATGGGTGAAGTACAAAGGCGACAGCAAGAACAAATGGAAAGAAGAATCGAGCGTCTCGGTCCCTGTTGTTGATGTCGATGTCAACTATACATCTAAAAATAAAGCCACGGAGGAGTATTTTGACTCGGTTGATGTCTTATTTGGAGCAGGTATAAAGCCCGCTAAACCCAATACGTCCTTGTGCAATTTGAATCAAAGATTGCCTGGCAGGGGCGCTGGGCGAACATGTCACGTTAAACATGAATTTAAAAGTTAATACTGTAGGCGTGGGGTAGCCAATCAAATGAAGCTCAAAACGACCATGGCAGATGTGAACTGCAACTGTATTTGTTTCTGGAAGTTAGTTGTTGCTGTTGATATTGATGTTGCTGTTGCATTTGTCTTGGAACTTATGTTGTTGTTGTTGTTGTTGTTGTTGTTGTTGTTGTTGCTGCTGCTGCTGCTGTTGCTATTGCTGCTGCTGCTGCTGCTGATGATGATGATGTTGCTGTTACTGTTGTTGTTGCTGCTGCTGCTGTTGTTAATGTGGAAGTTTTGTTTGTTTGTTGGGTTGGTTGTTTGTTTGTTTGTTGGTGTGTTTGTTTGTTGTTTTTGTTTGTTTTGTTTTTGTTGGGGTGTTTGTTTGTTTGTTTATTTTGTTGTTTTTGTTTAATTGTTTGGGGGGGTTCAAGCTAAAGTTTCTCCTTTGCATGAAGGGGCCAAAATTCTTAACATTATAGACTAAAGTTCATATAGGCCAACACATGACTCTTTGTATGAAAATTAATCATACTTTTAAATCACACAATTTCTTTGAATTCGATCGTTATGTTTTTTTTAGTGTTTCTTTTATGTTTTGATGAGGAATGTTTTACATCGTGTTAACAACTCCTGCATTCTTAATCCATCGTAGGAGAAGACGATCCTGTCATTAAGGATTTAGAAATCCCACCAGGAACACATACCTATCCATTCGAGTATGAAATACCATATCAGACTATGCCGGCCCCCTTCGAAGGCCAGTATGGGTACGTCAAGTATACCATCGAGGCGACAGTCTCACAGGAGAGAGCGATTCTCACCACTGAACACAAAACGGAAAAGCGTTTCAGCATGCTCGGACCGGAGTTGGATTTGAACGTTTTACCCGGAATGGAGGTTCGTTAAACAAACAAGAAAAGTTGACGACCATTTTTGAAACCACGGCTTAAGCTTGGCTGAAGGACTACCAAGTTATATGGGATGTGATGCATTGCATGGTGAGGTATCAATGGATATTTTGTTTGCGGTAACACCATGTGTATATCTACTTTTCTATAGATGGATTTTTTTTCCTTGAGAACAGTCTCCTGACGATGACTAGGGCAAGCTAGTCGAAACGTTGAGACCAATTAAGAACTCACTCAGCGGCAGTGTAACGAGAAGTCCCCACTAAGTGAAAGTAGTATAGACTAGTCCCGGCTGATTTCCTACTTCCGCCTAGTCTTGGTGCAAGACGTTGTTGTTCATTATCACGCAACTATCGCGATCACGCAACTATCGCTCATAGCATAATGACTTTCGAACAATAGCGGGCGCTGTTGGGAAACTTCCAGCCTACCCACTACACATCGGCTCAGATTCGCGGCTTCCAGAATACGCCCTCTATCGGTGGAATAGTCGCGATGCGTATAGTGTTGTTGAATGCATGTAGACCCTATGGTTTTATGGTTTTACTAACTCAACAAGAACGTCTTGCACCAAGACTAACTTCCGCCCAGCGCCAGCACAGTTCTTATCAGAACTGAGAACTGAGAAGTCTCCTATAGCAAGTAGATATACTCTGTCCTTACTCTATGGATATACACACACCGCAAACCAAGTATTATACATTGACTATACCAAGTTGTTCGACGGTCCTGTACCAAAAGTGCACATTGTACTAAAGGGGCCCAAGCCAAAACCAATTCATTACCCAAGCCGTGGTTTGGAAAACGATGGGTACAATAGACCTTTGCCACTCTGCAGCCATTTTGGTCTCAACCTAGGTAAAGGCACCAGACTATTTACTCGTTCAGCCTCGTTTTGGTTACATTGGTTTGGGTGTGGAAGAAAAACAATATGGCAGCACCATGCAAAATAGTCTATGGTGAGAATATTTCCACCCGAGTGGGTTGAGATCATGGAATGTTCCATTCGAGTGACGAACTTAATGCCAATGATTGGTACCTCTTTTAGAATAGAATAATCCACCTTTCACCCAAGATTATTGCACTCCAATAGTTACGTATGGCATTCTCAATCACGTGATTACATTATTAGTTTTAGATGAATGAAATACTTAAAATGAATGTTTAGGTCGTGTGCATAAAGAGCTATAAATTGCCTCGAAATATTAAAACCGGTAGGGGGCCTACATAAGAAAAATTCAGCTTAGCGGGGGATCATTTGAATACTGTTATTTGCAATTTTCCCGTTGATCACGACTGTGACAAAAGTTTCATACCTTGTTCACATCGTAACAAGTGTTGTTTTGTTAATAGGGAAAAGTTCTCTAAAAACTTAATTCCAACTGAAAACTTGTCTCATCTTTTAGGTCCCAGTGAAAAAAGAGGAGGAAGCGACAAGCTGCTGTGGGTGTGGATCTACAGTTGAATTAACCATTTCTGCTGAGATGTCCAAGCAAGGATACGTTCCTGGTGAGCCTGTCTATTTCAACGGTCAAGTGGATAACAGGGATAAGGACGAACGCATGAATCTGAAAGCAAAACTCATACAGGTTTGCACAATTTGTTGTTGTTGTTTGTTGTTGTTGGTGTGTGTTGTTGTTGTTGTTGTTGTTGTTGTTGTTGTTGTTGTTGTTATTGGTGTTGTTGTTGTTAATGTTGCTGTTGCTACACCTGCTGCTGTTGCTGTTGCTGTTGTTGGTGGTGGGTTTTTGTTTAAATGGGAAGTTGCCAATCACAAGGCCACTTAAAGTGATGGCATATAGCAGGTATGAAGTGGGATAAAAGAAGAGGAAATTAAAAAGTAAAAGGTTGTTCATTTATATTGGTTTTGAGTTTGGACAGGCCATAAGAGGCAGGGAATCGGGATACATGAATTCCAAAGTAAGGCGGTACGCGGGAAGAAGCTTGTGAAGTACCTCAATGAGTGTACTCGCTCCGGTTTTTAATGTGTTTGTGGTCAAAGGTTTGGCTTCATTCCAGACATGTTTCATTCCTTCTTAATTAACTCCTTCATGTTGTTCCGTGGGTTCCGTACTTTCCTCCATCTTCACTAATACGCTGATTCCCGATAATTTGGTTCTATGTTTAACAAAAACATTTCCTTAGAAGAGGCGTGACATCCGGATTGCACAGAAGTTGCAATTTGGCTTTGTCACTTCATGCGTACATATTGGAGTGTTCACGCACCGTCTTGACTATTTCTTATATCGATTCCAATTTCTAAAACTCTCACTCCAAAGTTATTTACTTTGATGTGATCTTACCCACTCCTGCGTCTTCTGTTGGTTATTTACTTAAAAACTGTTTTATGTTCCTAGGAGGTGAAATTTCGTACCCCAGGTGACACAAAAGAAGTAGAGAATACGTTGGCGAAAACAGCAAATGAAATCGAGTGTCCAAAAGGCAGGGTGACAGACTTTAAATTTGGACCGCTGTTAATTCCTCCAGTGCCACCATCGGGGTTTCCTGGTTGTGATATCATCGGTATCACGTATCAAATTATGGCAAGTGAAGAGTTGAATGTGCTTGGTTTTTATAGAGAGCATAACTATTTTGAAAAGTTAACAATTCGTAACTGAAATTAGCCATTGGAGGGATGAATTAACACAACTAAACTTGCAACTGTTGTAAATTGTTTTTGATTTTTGAATTTATCAAAAACTCATTAAGACAATTTAACGCATATTGATATTAACAACATGTCAGAAAACCATATTAGCAATGAACTATTGGAAACCATCTAGGCCTACTAGTGGAAAACCAGATTCTCTATAACTAAACAGGCATAGCCTATTTAAAAATTGCAACAACTCATTATACAAGGGAATGTATACAGCCAACTAAAAGGGTGATGGAGCGTCAACGAATTAAATCCCAAATTAATACCTCGAAAAACACCAGCGCAAACTAGAATGCAGCTATCGATTCCCAACTTTATGGGGCTCTATTCACAATGGATGTGGGCTAAAAACCTCCCCCAACGATATTGAGGGGTTAACAGCCTACTAAAAACACTACAGTTTTCTGGAACTTGTCTCAAGATACGACGTGAATAACTAAGTTGACGACTGCCTTCGCGAAATACTCCCTCCTCACCCTCAAGCAGACGACACTTTAGGTTCGTTTTCAGCGGCGCGGTGGATTGGAAACATTGTAAATGACTGAACACTTTTAACAAATTTATGGTCTAGGCCTGCAGGGATTTGAAGCCTTGTAAAGGTGAATTTAGCCAGTACTGGTTGACTCTTAAAATGTGAACGCGCTAACATCGACAAACTTTGCTTGACGAATTTGTTCAGTTTCCGGCGAAACCTAATATTATTTGGTGTTCCTTTCAACAGTTTAGCAACGATCATTGCGATTTCACAATGAGCTTTCCGATAACGATCGGCACCGTACCTCTTCGTAGACCAGTGAAAAGTGACGAAGCCGCGGCAACAGAGAAACCAACAGACGGCGCAGGAGTAGGTAAGATCACTCGAAATGTTAAGCGTTTTATTCTTGGTTTTTTTTTCAGGAGTCCTTTCTTCATGCATACAGTTTTGTGATGCAATCATTTTTTCAGTGGATACACTCTATATAATATTACGTCATTTACATCACGTTAAAACGGGTATAATGCCGTTGAAATGACACCCTTCCATCAGTGCGAATTGTTTCGACCCTCAAAAGGCATTTAAATGACATCTCATTTCCAGTATAATACATTTTTGTACATTAAATCTTTTAGTTCATTCCCTCATTGGAGTGTACAGCTCCGTTTGACATTCAGTGACGTCATGATTAAAATTTCGTTTTGAAGGAGTAATATTTAAAAAACCCAATGACGTACACCCATTGAGGAAGAAAATTATGGCGCGGTTAGAGTTTTCAGTTTCATAAACTTAGGATTCAACCTTTGCAAAGTGGCATTACAAAAGCAGTTTTGACCTTGGGACTGGTCATCACAATGTTCGTAGGGTGCCATGCCCAGCTTGTCGGTGATGCCAAATCAGTATTTATTAGCCACAAATGATGCTGGTATGATTATTTCATTAATTAATGCGTTCTAAATTAAAGGAGAGTGTTTTAGTAGTCCGGAGTATCCTGCCATTTTATGCAACCTCGTCGTGTACGACCTCGTCGCACCCCCCCCCCGAACGCCTTGCTCGATCATCCTGCACACATTATACAATTTATTAAAGTATGGATTCTTTTCAACTTCTATTCTTAAAGATGCAGTAGTTGATGATGCTGTTGTTGATGATGAAATCCCTTCGATGAGTTTTAAGGAGCCAGATTACTTCGGCGAGGCCGATTTTCTTCCTAGTTATCGGTATTTTCATTTTTTAGTTGATCCACTTCCAGAGCCAAAAAACTGAAACGTTCTCCACATGGTGGGAAAAAACGAGATATGTTTCTGTTTTTTAAACATCGAGTTTATTATCACGCATGATAAAAACTCTTGTTCTACTCATTTCTCAGAAACGATAGCATTTTAGGCAGAAATATTGTAAGGAACCCTTTCTACCATTACTTACACTAAAGGGTGTTTGCTTTAAATGCTACAGTTTTTGAGAAATGAGTAAAAACAATTAGTTTTGATCTCACGAATCAAAAACTCTCGATGTTTGAAAACAGTGAATTAACACTTAAGGTTTTCCCCCACTTTTTTCTGGTGATTGCAATGACCGATTGAGCTAAACTTTCACAGGTTTGTTGTTTCATGTATATGTTGGGATACACCAAGTGACGATACTGGTCTTTGACCTTTACCAAAAGTATAAATTACCTTTAAATCATGAAGTTATGTGTGAATTTGTGAACTATTGTGTTTTTCGATATTGCCAAACGTGTACAGGGCCTTTAAGCCAATGGTTGGGGTTTATTGCTTGATAACAAAGTCCCAACACCTTTGTAATGTAATAATAGGTTACCCATAAACTTGAATGTAAACGAATTTACAAAACAATATCAACAATTTGGGGTTAAACAAAAACAAAATGAGCAAAGCAGGACTTGAACCTACGAACTCCAGTTTCACGTTCCGGCGCTCTACCAACAGAGCAATTAGCCCTGTATTGGCAGTCTATAAGCATAGAGAAAGGACAACGGTACTTTCTCTATGATATAAAGTAACTAGAACAGCAAAGCTGCCATTATCGCCCGATAGAAAAACGAAGACTAATAGAAAAGTCAGTCATTTGATCGTCTGATGTTAGGAGTGGGTACATTAACACTGTGTACTTGGTTTAAAGTGCATGTGTGAAGTAATGGGCTTACACAATTATCAAGAAAGTAAACAATAGAAATAGAAAATGTGCATTTGACAATTTACTATGTGTTGTTATGGTTTTTATTCATTGAGGGTAGGCTCAGGATGGGGAAACAAAACATATACATGTAAGCATCTGTATTAAAAATAAAATCTATATGGGAAATTTGGGTTGTATCCAGACAGGTGAGGAAACAAATAAAAAACAGAAATATCAAGGAACCTCCAACATGACAGCATGGTGAAAAATATTGGGCAATTATACTGCATTAAATATTCGTGTCAGTAGCAATATTTGATTCAAGTTTCAAGTCAGTACATCATTGCAATAAGGAATTATGACCATTTGAGGTATTCATTGGTTTAGCTCATTCAACTGGAACTAGTGATTAACTCTGTTTCATTTCATGAATCTACATAAAGTAGCAATATTCGATTCTAGTTTCATGTCAGTGCATCATCGCAATAAGGAGTAATAAACAATAAAGTTTAATATTGTTTAAGCTCATTCAACTGGAACCAGTGACATAGGTCCACAAGAGTTTTATCTTTTAATATGAAACTATCAAGTAGCAATATGATTCAAGTTTCAAGTCAGTACATCATTGCAATAAAAAGTTATGACCATTCAACCGGAACCAGTGACATTGAGTTCGGTTTTTGCATGTTTGTTGTGTTGTAGCAAGTCCGTTCAAATTTAGTTCTAAAACATAAGTTTTTATAAAGTCCAGAGGGCACAATGTTCAACATTGTAAACAACTTCAACATTTCCTTTTAAATTCCGAAAACATTTCTGTAAAAAAATTGTTGAGAAACACACTATATTATGGCTGTCATTGTATTATTCACTTTGTGCTTTTAGATTCCATAAAACAAACAACTAAACAAAATGTTGAAGCTTGATGCTTAAACTTTAATATTACATAGGCTCACTCTGCTTCGCAGCTCACCAATAAAAGACACAATTAACAATGATGAGAGTGTTATAGATACTTGCTTCGTAGCTTTTAATTGTTTGGCAGATCAACCATCTTGCTGTGCCAAGTGACCAGTTAGGTTCACTAGTATTTTGTTGAACATCTTTTAATACAACATAAATAAATGTTTTGATTTATATCTTTAATAAGTATTGTTTAAACCCATGATACAGCACGAAGCACTATGATCAAATGTTCGATTATTTTTTGGGGATAACTTTGGGAATAAACAAAGACAATATTAAAACAAAGAGTACACATATCCTACTTCCATAATTTGTTTTCCTTTCAGATTTGATATCAGACTAGATACAGCAGTGGCAATATTTTGAAAAGTTCGATACCACCAACATTAACATTATCTTATTTAACAAACAAGTTGTGTGACCACTGCTGCATCTAGCTGGATGTGATGACCTATGCACCCACCCGGTTTCAACAAACTTTCTCTTCCAACTTCCAACCATAATTCTATTGAATGCCGATTTGAAATAATTTTGGTGTCAGTCGTTTTTTTAAATAACTTAAAAACACACTGTTAGGATGAGCTTATTGCTGAACGACCAATTGACTGGGGTGTTCGAGAATGGTTCAGAAAAACCTATGGATTAAGATTTACATCCTAAAATACATTTTTCAAATGAAATCTTATTAAAATTACCCGAGCGTTCATTTATATTTTGCGAACTCTGCGATGAATAAAATGTTGGAACCCAATAAACCAGACCTTGTTAATCATTCCTTATTTAGATCTCTATGCCACGCATCCTTCCTAAGAGCCTTTAAACGCATTTCAAAATTGACTTTACCCTTAATACTTTTATTGAAAATTATTAATTAAGGCCAAGGCAGCTCATTTTTAATTTCAAGGAAAAAAGAAAGAAAAAGAAGAAGGTATTTTGAAGAATTATTTTACATGTGTCTTCTTAAAATGTTTGTGTATGCCAGTATTGAATATTACAGGGACAATACATTATTGTAAATGCTTGGTTTTGTTTTCATTTACAATTTTGATGCTGAAAGCTAGCCTTGGGTTGAAATGGTCTAAAAGCTTTCTGATGTTTTGCAAAATATAGCGTATGGGTGTATATTTTGCTGTAATGTTTATTAAATCACTTTTTCTGACAACTACAGATGAATTGAGTGGGTGTCACATAGCAGAGTTTTACATTTGATGTAACACTATTAAACTATAACAAGTATTACACAATGCTGTTCATTGCTTCCGTCTTGTTCTGTTGATTACAACTTGTCCAAGTACTTGTCCAGGGGTGGGATGCCCTCAGACAAACCCTTGCGCTTGCGTGTGCTTTTGATAACCTCGAAGGGTTTGCTTTTCTCATCAAAAGCATCGCCGGGCAAAACCTGCCAGTGATCAAATACACACTGAGGGAAAGCTTGACCACCAGTGTTGGAGCGAAGATCAGCGGTGAAACCTGCAATAGAACAAAAATATTGCACTTAGTACTTGTTCCATAATTTGTCCTTCCTTGTCCAAAAAAATAATTAAACAAAATGTTAACAGGACATTTTTAAAGATTACCCAATCAAGCAAACTACAATAACCATCACCAACCCAAACCCAAAATTTTTGTGACATTTTGGAAACCATTTCTAGCTTCAGTCAGACTACAAATACAAGATTGACCCAAAATCCTCATTAATGAAATTGTCTGATTGTTGACCGTAGGCCCAAATAACAATTGCCTAAGAGTTGAGGATAGTGGAGGGTAAAGGTCACCTATTGTATGTGGGCCTAGGGAGTATTTGGTCAAACAAGGTCAAACGGAGTATACCTTCTCTACAAGTGATTGAAAGCATGTTATTATTGACTCTACATCTGAAAACTAACTTGACAAATTACAACAGCAATACATTAAGATTTATAAAGTTCATAAAGATATGAAAAAACATGTAACATTAAAAATCACTTTGACCACAATTTCAATAAATCACAGCAATAATGTACACACAGTAAATAAACCAAAAACAGTTAACAGAATAAACCAAACAGAATAAAGCATTAACAGAATAAAGCATTAACAGAATAAAGCATTAACAGAATAAAGCATTAACAGAATAAAGCATTAACAGAATAAACCATTAACAGAATAAAGCATTAACAGAATAAAGCATTAACAGAGAATAAAGCATTAACAGAGAATAAAGCATTAACAGAATAAAGACAAACAACACTTAGTCCAGATACACCTAACTTTTAGTTATTTGTGTCGACAAATATTTATCATATTTTATGATGGGTCATGTACTCTAGGCCAGCGGTATGTCAGCGGTATGTCAACTGTTACGCCATCGACTCAATTCAAATTTCAGGCACTCTACCACCGACCCATCCACATGATCCAGACTGCAGAGGTAATGTCACCAGAAAACAGGCTCATCTTAACAGGAGTACTGAAGTAGATTATTGTTATTTATGAGTAATTGTAATGAACTGAAAATAAAAGCTAACGAAAAATACCATGTTTTTGATAATGTCTTAGCCCTCCTGATAAAGTTTGGCGACATACATTTACTTTGTTGCGATCCACTTTTGAATTGTGAACCATAGTTGGCGATGTGTTACTCTAGGCATGAAATAATACTCACCGAAAGATTCATTGACGGGAAGATATGCTCTAACCATGAACATGGGTGTTCCTACAACCTTGTTCTCCTCAAACACATGACCACGTCTTCTGGTCAGTACACCATAAATGCCTCCAACAGCTCCCTCTGGGCACTAGACAATATGAAATAATAACCCTATTAAGTTTCATCTCCATAACTAAAAAACTCTCAACAGATGTAGCTGTTGCAGTGCCAACAGCTAATTGAACTTGCTTGTTGTCAATGCATTCTCTCGATCATCTTATGGTTATGATATCTGCTCTAGAATGGCGGGGGTCATGGGTCAGAATCCCAACCGAGCAGTTTGACCGTGGTTGCCTATAGCCTATACATAAAGGATTGGTAATCGCACAGTAAAGAGTTGACAAGTCCCAGTAATCAGTGGTGTTGGTGGTGACGTCTCAATTCTTTAAGATAAAACTTGCTAGGGGTAGAAAAGCCTAATGATAGCAAAAGTCTTGCCAGTGGATCTTTTCTGCAGGACTCTTAAAAAGCACCGAGTGATTGTTCCATGGCGGTGTTAGAGCCAAACCACCATCTCAGTCTAACTGGTTTGACATGCAGATGGAAAGCTTTACTTCAGAGGAAACTTGTACGTATGATCAATTGTTTTTCAAAGAATATGTTAATTTTTATCCTCTCGTTTTCAACAAGCACACCATTCAAGCAACCAGGGCTAAATTTCATGGCTCTGCTTATCATAAGCACAGAATCGGCGCTTACGAAAGCAGGGAGTTCCGCACTTACATCAAGCGTATTTTATGGGTTAGCAGGGAATTTTTGCTAGTGTATACTCCACATTATCGGCATTCTTCACTTACACAGCTAGTGCAGAAATTTGGCGCTTGCACAATAAGCAGAGAATGGTGACCGTTAGCGCAGGATTCGACAGTAAACAAAGTTGGTGGCCACATCTTTAGTCCTTTGTTTGCAATTGAACTTTTATTGAATTGGTAACATCCCTATTAACACATTCCTTAGTTACATCTCGGGAACATCCAACAAGAATTGTTTCCATCTTACAATCTCGCAGACAATAACAGTCTTGTTACAGTCAAACTCTTGATTCAGCTTTGAAGGACTAGACGGCCTTCAATCTCGAGACGACTCAAGAATAAAAGATAAAGCCTACCTGAATCTCTACTAGGTACACTGGTTCCATAAGGCTTGGCTTTGCAGTTAACATACAAGCGTAGAGAACACGTCGAGTGGTTGGAATGATCTGTCCACCACCACGATGGATAGCGTCAGTGTGTAGAGTCACATCGTAGACGTTGAAGCGAACACCTCGCAAATTCTCCTCACACAACACTCCCTGGTTAGTTAATAATAAAACAGAAAACTTTTTTTACTGCCTTACCACCAACACCTGTATCTGCTTTAAATCTAAAATAGTTCTAATATGTGTTTAGAAATTTGTCATAAGACCTTGTTTTGAATTCACCATCAATGTTTCATGCCCTAAAACAGAAGTGTCATGACCGGGATTCGAACCCACACTCTGATGACTCGGCCATCAGAACATGAGTTTGATGCTCTAGACCACTCACCCACAACAGGCTCTTTTATTTCACTGTATTATTTCTTCAATAAACAATTCAAAATAAACAATATCAACGGTTGAACCCAACTTCCAATCAAGTTTTCACAATATTTTTGAATACGGGACAAGAAAATAGTGAAGTGCAGTTAAGCAATGTACGTGGGACCAAAGTGGTCCTGAAAATTTGTGACTTTCACACTAATTATTCTCAAATTAGTACAACAGAAAAATACTCTGAAATTGGTAAGAAGGAACATAAGTTACCTCTTTGGTTGCCCACTGGAAGCCGGCCACCATACTATCCTTGATCTCATTCAGGTACTGCACTCCCTTGGTACAGTCCATCAAAAGATTTGGCCCAGTGCCCTCGGGTCCAAAGCACCAGATCTTTCTAGCCTCATTCACATCGTAGCTGTATTTGTCAGCCAGAAAACGTGCCCTTGCTTTCACTTCAGTCCTTGGGGTAATTTCATCCTATGGATAAAATATTATGTCATTTGATTAATCCAATACAGAAAAACACTGGAAGGCATTGAGTACACAAATTTGATGTCTTTAATAACAGAGTGGGATTAGCGGTCTCTACTACAGACCCGTTTCAGAAGTGGCTACTGTCTGCTCGTTTGGGAGTCCAACTGCTAGTGAAGATACAGTGTGCATCTAACTGAACGAGTGTGAACTACACTGAAAACTGCACACTATTACAAAGGGACTTATTGTGGGCAATGCTATCAGGTGCATTGGGTCAATAGGCCATGCAATTCCAGCTTCACTAAAAAGGGCCACGTAGTCTTGATCACAGCGAATATAGTATGTGTCCAGACATTGAATTCTAAACTCTCACCCAGTAACTGCACATGCGTGCCCGGTGATAATAACAGCACCCTTACAAGCTTTCATTTGTTATGTGACAATCAATGCAGATGTTTCCATGTCCAGCCACAAGCAGACTATGATCATGACGACATAGTCCCTTTCGATAAAAAATTAGTTGACCACTCAAGCATAAAGCCCATTAACTCACATATCAACTTCGCTTACTTACGAAAATCCTTTTCATACGATACAAAAATCAAAGAGATCAAAGGCTCTTGATCTGACTTGGTTAATTGTGTTCTTGAATCTCAAACACTTTTTTTAACACAATCACTTGGCACGGATAGAACTGATCTTTCTCTTTCCAACCAGTGTAAGCTTGACCATGGAGGGTGAACTGAACATGAACAAAACTACAGTTTTACAACAAAAAGCCTTTCAGCTCTGGCTTGAATGCTTTTCATTGTGTAACCTTGGTTGACTAAAGTTGTTTTGGGAAATGAAAGGCTTACTGAATTAACTAATCACCACTGCCAAGTGAGCTCAAAATGCCAATAGTGCTTGTCATGATTGTAATATATTTATAGGGCTTTGAAACCAAATGTTCATATTCAAGTACAATTCCTGATGGAATATTATCTCACATTTTCGATGTCTTCTGAGAGACCCTCCGGGAAATTAACAGCTTTCAGGAAGAGACGGTTATGCTTGTTTGGAGATTTGGACAAGCACGTTCTCTCTGATTCTGCAGCGACAGTTTCTCTGTATGAAACAACCGGATCAGATTTCTGGAAGAAAAGATAAATCAAAAATTAAATAAAAACAAAATGAATGGCATAAACTAATAGTTCACCTAGAAAATTATGAGTTTTGATTTCAGGACATAGATGATCTTTAAAAAACAGCAAACCTTTTCCCTGGTTGAGCCACTATTCAGGCACTTTTTAGTTATACTATTATGGCATCACAGTTCACTTCATCCATTCATTTTCAACACACCTTGATCGGAATACAGGCATGGTCCTCTTCAAGATCCTTGAGGCAAATCTCCAAGTGAAGTTCCCCAGCACCGGCCACGATGTGTTCTCCAGACTCCTCAATCACACACTGTACCATAGGGTCAGACTTTGCAAGACGTTTCAAGCCTTCTACAAGTTTGGGCAAATCTGATGGGTTCTTGGCCTCAACGGCTACACGTACAACAGGACTGACTGAGAACTTCATTGTCTGCAAGAAAATTGAAGTGGTAAATAAATTGCTATTAATAAGACGACAGAATAGGACAGGATTGTAACTGAACCAATTTTAGTAGTGTGCTCTAAATCCAAATATTTCAAAAGGCCAAGGGAGATCCAGGTTCAACAAAACTTGCATTTTGGGGTTTTGTGGAGTAATAATCAGTATTCTGAAGCAGTATTTGGGGTCAGGAAAAATACTTAAGACAAAATTCTATATACATACAAAAATTGAAATGTTAAGTACAATGATCATTACATGATGTTGAATGATGGTTTGATATGTTGAATGGCGATGTTTAAAAAAACATTATTTGTAGCAAGGTATCTGAGATAAAATCGATCAGAATATTAACAATACTATTGTAATTAGTGAAAATGCTACCAAAAGAGAGAAAATTACACAAATTTAATCAATATGAATTTGAAATCCTCTAAAATTTATCATTGATTCATTTAACTTTCACAACCACAATTCAGAAAATGTAAAATTCTCAAAATCCAAACAAAGCAATTATGGTCAAGTGTCTTGCTCAAGGGCGCAAGAGCCTCGACTGCGCCAAACCCACACTCATGACAACAATAGAACTAGAGGCCGATGAACAAGACCACTTAGCCAAGACACTCTACAATCCTTAATTTTAAAGAGTTGCACACCACCTTCTGCTTGTTGTGGATGGGTTTTGGATGATTTAAGGCGGCAATCAACACGTCCAACAGGGATGTGCTTGATCTCTCGTCCATTTTAAACAAACTTATACAATAGAGATTACACAATACAGATACATGGTATATGCATGTTGCCTGTACTGTACATTTCCCTTTTAACGTACAATGGATTTATCGATTCATGGCCCTAGGCTAATTGAAAATTCCATACCTTGATGTTGTGAGCTTTCTCATACGTGGAGATGGTTCCTGTCTTGACCAAGTATTGATCCACACCCACCAGACCGACAATGTTACCACATGGAACATCCTCAATTGCTTCAATGTAACGCCCCATCATCAAAATGGTCCTGTGTTCAAGTTAAATTATGGAATCACACTGTCAACCAAGGACTACTCATTTTCCATAACTGTTCAAATCTTAATGACTAGTATTTTTTACTGTAAATAAGAATTCAAAGTGCATTATTTCAATAGGAATATATACCCTTGATGATGGTGTAAGCATGTGCATAGGTTCATATGGTATCACCAAAGGTTGAGTAATATTAATTGCAATCCACCAAAATTATTCAATGTAGTTTTGGGGAAGGATCCCTACTGCAAAATCAACCAATAAATTTTGTCTGATGTTCCAATATCACCTCAAATAATCAGTTGCACCTTTACATAATTCATAACACAGGGATTGCCAAAGCACACAAAACTTAGCAGTGTTTGAAATTTCAATGGTGTTTTACAAAAAAAGGGAAAACGGCTGACTTCGAATGAGTCTTGATCGCCTGAAAATCTATCAAATCCTCCCCATGCTGACTGTTTTTGTATAATTGCAAGGTCAACCTGAGGTAAGTTTTAGTTAAATAAAGGCCATTTATTAAGCATTCCATACCTCTGAACACTCTTCTGGTACAGGTCATCCTTCTTTCCTGGTTTATAGTGGGGACCCATGATGCGAACCTTCTGGCCTGAGGCAACTTTACCAGCAAACACACGCCCAAAGGCGTAGAAGCGACCTTTGTCGGTAGTTGGTACCATCTTAGACACATACATCATCAATGGTCCAGTAGCATCACAGTTCTTGATAGCTACATTGGATAAAAATAATAACAATAATTAATAAATGTTATTAATCGTAATGTACCAAATCAATCTAAATAGATGTTTAAGGCAAAGAGAGATTAAAACAATTAAAAATCAAGTAAACAAATCAAAAACTTAAATTAAAAAAACAACAACCTAACAACAGTAGGTGGTAAATAAACATGTACGTGAAAACCAATAAGTGAGCAGATATAAACAAACAACAAAATCAATACTTTCAAAGCTACAGAATGCCAGCTTGAAGAGGCGAGTCTTGAATAAAAGCTGAACAAGACAGAAGCTACAAAAAGCCCCCCCCCCCAAAAAAAAAAAAAAAATTAATAAAAATTAAAAAAAATATCATGCATGGGCACGGAAATTATTTTGGAAATATTAATGTGAAGTGGTTATTAAACATTCCCTTTGACTTCTAAATTTTCCAGCTGAGGTTCCCTTGGCAGAATGGAAATAGCCTTGCCCCTGCAAAGACACAATTCCATGCCTGCTAAGATCTCAACTGGCTATGGTGGTTATGGCTGATATATCTTCAACTCATACCTGATTTTCATTTGAACTTTTGGCAAAGTGCTATTCATGATTTAAACCTCGTTGTTGATCATTGGGTGGCCATGATCTTGACTTACCAACAGCACATGGATCATCATGAGGACCCTCATACAACATTTCCATGCGGTACTTCTGAGAGGTAACAGGAGATGGAAGATGAATAGTTATCATCTGCAACATGGCGTCACCAGCTGGCAGCCATTTGCGCATCACGTCTTTCAAGAGTGGCTTGCCTTCTTTCTCTTTCATTTCTGTGGTCTGCTTGATGTTCAGTTTTTCAAGAAGTTTGGTGGTTGCATCCTTCTTGAAACCCATAATGGCATCAAACATCTTTGTAAAAAGAAACATAACATGTATAGGATGTTAAGGTCAATAAATGTTTTCCTCACTACACATAAAATGCATGAGTAGTTTTTAAAACTCCTACAAGGCTGCTTAATACTGCAGTACTCTACCCTTACCATGCCCTGTAAAGCATGTAATTTGGTGTACATCATGAATTTTGGCACGAGAAAAAAAATATGTTCGCTTTCTAGTTACATGCCATTTTAACATCAGGGTTAGTAGGTCAGGATTTGTGTGGGTTTTTTTTCCTGATAATTTTGATGAGAGACAAAAATCCAAAATCTAAAATGATGGTATGATTGACTTGGATACATTTTTTTTTTTAAATAAAAATATTGTCAGCGTAAGTTTTGTCAAAAATGGTCCACACATGTTGTGGCCTCGCGCTCAAGTTTTTTGAGCACATTCAACAGATTTGCACAAAGGATCTGAGAAAAATCACGCACAATCTGCAGTTTGCTCTCTGCAGCTTTGGCAGGTCAATCTGCCGACTTGGCAACATTGTGCACAATATGCAGATTGTGCAAATCCCTAGAACACTCGCAACATGCTGTATTTTTCTTTTTATTTCCCATGTGTGGTCCAGGCAATTTTTTGTGCACACTTAGCACTTAGTGTAGTACGTGTGCTTTGAATTGAGTGGAGGCCTGCAGTAAGCATGACTGGAAACTACAGTGAGATTGTGTAGGCATTTTTCTTTGTAGACGTAAGACAATCGGTTACACCACAGAGCAAGGACAGGGTCACAAAATAAGAATAAAATCACCAAGATATCTGTAAATTTTTCTTGATATCTTCTGGTTTTTATTTCAATTTTGTTTAAAATATGATAAATTGGTGTAGCAATTATTGGTCTAGCAACGCAAAGGTCGTGGGTTCCAATCCCACCCGAGTGATTTGCCTGTGGACTTTTTCCACAGAACTCGCGAAAGTACTTAGTATACAGTGCTTAGAACACATCGTGTAGGGTAAAAACAAAATCATATAGATTATCAACGATGAAAAACTTAACATTTATAAAATTGGTCATTGACAGAAATTTTCTCCCTGAAACTATTGTAAATGTAGATTTTTTTCCCAGCCAAATAAAAAATTTAGTGTTGCGACGTAACATTAGGGTTGGTCTGGTAACCGGAAACAAAACAATTTTTCGAAGGCATAACCTTTAAAAATGCATTAACAATCATTTGTATACAAACAAAAAATAATAGCAAAATTTTTATCTCCCAATTTGACCTTTTTCACTTACCTTGAAGATTGGGTCCAATACAAATTGGCTGAAGCCACGGACATAACCCTCCCCACCAACTTTGTTCCACTTCTTTTCCTTCGCATTGTAGAACTGATCTCCCCATAGACGTTTCATCAACTTAGCTGGTTCGATCTTGAATTTGGCAGCATAGATCTCAGCAAACTGCTTGAGGGTGAAAGCCCAGCCGTGCAGGCCAGAGCCGAACCCAACAGTACCTTTACATGGGTCCACCTAAACATCAAAATAAACAAGTGGTCTAGCTGTAAGCAACAAGTTATGCATAAACTGTTAACAGTTTTTAGAGTATTCAAACTTCCGGGACCCTTGTGGTACCAACCATGTGGAGTTTTTCAGGGGCAAGATTCTTTTAAAATATAATTAGGTAGATATAAGAGGCACAATATTTGGTAAAAGGGCTGACCTGCATGTACATATGGAATAGGCTTCAACAGACTTTTCAGGCTATTTAATTCACAATTTTCCCCCAAGGGCCCCCAAAATTGGAAATCAGACTTTAGTAGGAAAATTATCACGCCTGCATAATAAAGTTTGAATTGATATAGCAGTCTGAAATTTCTCATTCCTGATGAATGACTGTACTAACTAATAAATGACCAGTGAGTAAGCGCTCGGCTGGATTATGGAAAGTTTTTATCCAGTAATAACAAAAAAAGTAATTATGGGTTGATAAAACAAAATTGAGAAGAGCAGGACTTAAACCTTCGACCTCTGAATAACTTTCTAGCACTTTAACAACTGAGCAAACTTAACTAGCCAAATTTTGGCGGTCTCAATATTTTGTCAATAACTTTGGTAAGGGATGCAGCCATTCAACCTGTAATTGCCATAAGTTTATGACACAACCTGGGAAGCGGCAGTGGAGGGATCTACTTAAAGGAACGTTACAGAACTGGTAATTAAAATTTTCTTTAAGATCACAGATTAACATAAAACTTACACGGTCTAATGATGATGATAGTAGAAAACATCCCTGGAAATATTTCTGTCTGAAATGCCATATTTGATGAGAAATAAATAAAACTAATTTC
>JAUELU010000008.1:13091807-13105436 GCA_032357145.1 Evasterias troschelii
ATTCCAGACCCTAGTTCCCAATTCGTAGCATGACCAAGGAAGGAAACCTACATGCCTGAGGCACTGAAACCAGACTTTTAACATTCACTCCCCGCCTAATCAATCCTTCTAGTTTACCAATTCTACACGCTCATATAGACTGCAACAAGGTTAAATGAAGCTAGTTAGAAAACCCAATACTTGCACTATGGCAAAGCCAAGAATGTTACTCCTGTGTATTGCATACCATCTGGCCATCTTGATGTATCTTTGTTACTGTATTGATTCCATTAGCATTAATAATCAACGGGGCATGAACCTCTCTATGGAGTGTCAATTGGTAAAAATCAATGCAGCACTTATAGTCAACTACAGCGCATTTACCACCACCACTGGTCAGTCAAGTGTTCACAGCTTTGACTAGTATGCATGAATTGAAAATGATCGGTGACAGTCAAGGACTGACTATTAGCCAAAGGATTTCAATACCTTCAAAATACACACTAGTTTGTATAAATTGACTCCCTGAGGTGCAATGGGCATACAATGGAAAATTGATTACAACAATCATGCAGTGTTGTTATTGCATCCAACATTCATTTCCAATCTTAGAACCAATTGTATTTTTGTTGTTGTACTGGGTTGGAAAGTAACCTTTGTACCATGTCTGATGAAATTACTTTATTTGAACTGTGTATAACAGAAACTATACCCAATCTTCTGAGCAGTTTCCTCGGCTGTACAAAACCACAACATGGTATAACATTGCAGGCTGGTTTAATTTATCTAAATGTATCATTCAAAACCACACTGGATGATACTAAAAAGTCAGACAGTAGGGTGGACTACCCAGTGCATTTACCAAATTACATCATAGTGTACAGCAGGCTGACATAGTTTGTCTACCATTCAAAACCACAGCGAATGATATTGAGCAGTCAGACAGTAGGAGGGTTGACTATACAGTAAATGCATTTACCACACAAGATGTCATGTTGCAGGCTAACCTAGTTTATCTACCATTCAAAACAACAGGGAATGGTATTGAACAACTAGACAGTAGGAGGGTTGACTATACTGTTTTGCATTTACCATACATGATATTATATTGCAGGCTGACATTATCTACCATTCAAAACAACAGCGAATGATATTGCACAACTAGACAGTAGGAGGGTTGACTATACTGTTTTGCATTTACCATACATGATATCATATTGCAGGCTGACATTATCTACCATTCAAAACAACAGCGAATAATATTGCACAACTAGACAGTAGGAGAGTTTTTAATGGATCTATAAGCAAGATGGGTTTAAATGAAAATCAAACGATTCATTATGCAGTACATTACAGAGCATGCAATTTGCACTAACTATTAGGTTGTGTACAAAATACACATTGTGTACACTTGATACCTGGCCAGCCTTGTGCATAATGCGATATAATAAGAAAAGCCAATGACATGTAAAGGGTAAAGTCAACACCAATCTGCCAGTCACAGCATACCATGTCAGAATGGAGTATTCTCCGCTACATGTACATGTAGCGTCTCTTGCCCTTTGCTACAGCTTGAAAAAAAAAAACCTTCCTCGATGGTGTCTCTCATCTGTGAATATCAAATCTATTTATTTATTAATTTGTAAATCAGTTTTCTGAGTGTCGTTTAAGAATGATTAATAGCGGCTTATGTTTTTAAATATTAGATTACTTTATTTATGAACACAACTATCTGTTTTACATGTAATGTGTGTTTTTTTAAGCGGGAGAGCAGCCACACTTGCACATGTAGCAATAAACCAAATAATAATAACAGTGAACGATTTTCCTTGTCATGAGCAAAATGCTACACAAAATGCATCAGTTACTACTCAAAAAATCAAAAAAATCATTCCCTGGTTAATTATACTACTACCACTAATAATAGTAATAATGAAGATGCAAAGCATGTAATTGCAATACTCCAGCCACATCTTTAAATTTGTATGAACTTATCGCACTAGATGCAGCATTTACACTACAGCTAATTAAAATCTGAAAAAGACATGTAATCGTAGTTCCACGCATGTTGATAAAATGTTTAACGTTTGGTTCTAGGAATTGTTTCCTATAAAGTTGTCTAACTACATACGTTCGATGAAGCATCACAAAAAACTAATTTATTTTAGAATGGCACTAAGTATTAAAATCTCACATGACATCAGCAGTACATGTACCTATTCCATTATTACATTACATGTACCACCAGACAATTAAATACCAATGACAGACAGAATATCTAATGTGATACAGACCTTGTCCACTCGTAAATCCAGACAAGAATGAGGGTACTTTACATACCTCAGTGGACGCTATAATTTCTACATATAAGGAAATGACACCAAATTGAGTGAGAGCAGCCAGGGGTCATTCCTTATTCAACTCTAATACAATAATGACAACTAGAATGTCACAAATACTTGAGATGGATCTACTCCGGGGAAGAAATGCCCGCCGGTGATCCTGCCACACTAGAATAGAATAACATGCGCATGAATATTCCGGTAGGAGGGTTATCAAATATCATTGTAAGCTTCACCCCTTGGAACCGTTTTAAATTTTTTTTTTTTTTTGGGGGGAGGGGAAAGAAAACCAATTTCAATTTGTCCTTAAATAAATCAACAATGAAGTGATCAATGCAGACTGTCTCCCAGCACCCTACATTATTACATGTCCATGTGTATCTACGGGCTATTAAAATAGTTTGACTTTGTATTCAAATGTATGTTTAGCCCATTAAAGAGTGTGCACAATAATAATAATAATAATAATAATAACTACAGTACTATGCCGTTCTTATATACCGCTTTATCACACTGGAGGGCATCTCAAAGCGCTCAATAATTTTCTACAAGGAATGCGCAGCTATGTTTGAAATACAAGACCTGTTTATTTACATAGCACCATGTAATGGCTTACAAGGTGCTGTGGCGCAATCTGCAACCAACCATGATAGAAAACACCTCAGCAAACCCCTACTCTTAATGATAAGTGCACTGGGTTCTTTTACAGTACAAGTATTACACAACACAAGGGACCTACAGCTTTATGTCCCATTTGAAGGATGAAGCAATTGTGGTTAAGTGTCTAAGACACAAGTGTCAAGACGGGGGCTCGAACCCACACTCTGCAGATCAGAAACAAAAAAGCTTAGTCAAGTGCAATTGTCTGCTTGGCCACGACAAGCCACAATGTTGGTAAGACTGAAAATATGTTTACAGATTAACATGGAAAACATGGAAAGGTTGTGTCACAGCAGACAAGGTTGGTGTCTGCGTGGATTCACTAAAGTTATTTAGAAGGTTTATTAAAGAGAGTTTTCAGAGTTTAGACTAGATGAGTTCTGTGGTCTATTTTGTGTTTAAATGTTCAAATGACAAAGATCTGTGTGTGAGTTTTATAAAACAATGTAATATATTTCGTTCAGGTATTGTCTGGCTTTTCTAACTCACTTGGCTTTTCCATATGAAATGAAACAATTCAGTTTCACCTCGAGATTATAGTCTATGACAATAAAATGCATTCAATATTTGTATGATTACTGTACTTATAAGATTGTAATAAATGCAGGGTTTAACAAACCCTCATCTATTTATGTATCAGGGTGTGCTCTGGTATTCCTTCCTGTATGATACGTCTATTGAGGATTTCATATAATGGATATAAGTGGCACATTATGCATGCAGGTCAGAGACAAGTGAAAATCACACCTGAGCAATGGTCCAATCAGGCTGCCTGCATAAGACCATCTGTACCAGTCCAGGCCTGTGGGAAGAACTCCTCAATGATTACTTCAACTATAAGATGTAAAATGATGACACACGTACATATTGTGTAGTGTAGATGACTACTCTGTGTACAGTGTGGATGACTCACTTCATTGGATACAATACTAAAATAGCAAACAATCATCAACATACAGTGTCTTAAAGAGTGTGTGAATAAGATTGCGGTAAACTTCACCAGCATGTTTACTAACTTCAGATCTAAACATAAATTACACATAAAGACTCCTTGTACCAATTTCACACACGGCTAACGTCTGCAAAACTCTCCATTTTGGAACTCAAATTACATGTAAAAATAACCGTAAAAATCAAATGTTGGGTCGAAAACTCCCAAAACGGCATGACCAAGATGATTGTCATGATGAAATCAAGTGGATGGCTATTTTTCAGTTCAGATAATGTTACTCTCAATCCTGCTTATTAAAGGAGGGTTTCATAAAACAAATTCCAAAAGAAAGGGGAACAAATCCACTAGCAACTCATTATGTGCCATGAGAGTTTTTTCTAGGTGGATACCGGCGCTCTACGAAGTGTTCTTTATTATTGCTATTAAACAAAGTATTTGTGTTTTCAAAATAAAGTTTTGGTTAGTTAGCAGTTTGCAACAGCTAATTCTATATTCTAAACAAAAAAAGTTTGTCTAAGATTAACATGATTTCTACATAAGTTGAAGTGTCTGCACACAGACACACCCCCCCAAAAAACCCACATGCAATTTTAAGTTTGCTCAAACGAAACCCCCACTAAAGGAGAGAATAAAGTACTTAAATTTATATTTTGTGCAACTAAAGAAATAAATACACGTAGTTCCTGTGTGAATTTCTGAAGCTAGATTTCCCGTTGCCTGCTGCTTTGGCCATACATAATCTACCATAGATGTTGTGTCTCACTGCACATATGGCTCACCATGCTTACGCGTCATTACGTTCAATTACACCCTACACAGATCCTTGTATATCTCAGCGTAATTACATTGCGCACCCGTGTTAAATTACTACTCACAGTATTTTTTCCCCCCACACAATATTATTTAATTAAAAAGCTTGACTGCTTTAATTGTAAGGGGATTACATAATCCCCTGTGATTGTGAAACCCCTACAGGGCTGGGATGTCCTTGAATTTGTTATGGCCATCAATGTATTTTTCATACTACATTAGTTAATTTGCTTGATTATGCGTGGTCTCTGAGGGCACCATTTTGGAAGATTAACTCTTTGACTTTTCTGCAGATTGCAAATGATTCCTTACTGTGCACTTTGTTGTAAAACTCCGTGTTTTGCATTCAGTTTGTATATACATGTAGTAGACACAAATTGCTGTCAATAAATTTCACAAACAGCACCTTCATCAAATCATGTCTGGGATACCATATTTGAGAGGGAAATGCAATTTTCATTTTAAAAATGGTATCAATTTGGAAAAACTCAAAGTCTATGGGAAATATTGGAGAGGGCATGAAGGCCACAGGGCAACAGAGGCCGTAGTCTCTACATTGTATGTAATTCAATCCCTGTCATGTCATAAGTTCCATGTTCTTAACTGTAATTTCAAAGAATATTGAATTGGGATCTTGAAGATCAAATTGAGAAAAAATTGCAACAAGTGATCTCTGCTGATGTTTTTAATCAATAGGGAAATTGAGATTAACACATGAGGTGAACAGATTTTAATTGTTAAAATTTTTTTAATTTTTTTTGAATACCCTTCTCCGATGCTTTGTAGAATGATGTTACGCCATGTACAGTAGTTCAAGCTTAATTTTGTATAGCCGCTTTACTGCAATACCGAAGCAATGTCCTACAAATGATGCCAATGTATTGTAGTTTTGATGCACACCGTCAACAGCAGTTGTGTAGCGAGTTTTTCAAAACTTTGAGGTTGGGCCCTTTTGGTCAATAATTACAAAAAAATCAGAAGTGTAAAAATGGACATGCAGACTATACTAAAAAATATTTTGACTTGATTAGAACGTTAATTTGTTAATTAATCCCAAATTTCAACAACAACAAAATTGCCAAAAACAGTAGGCAACTATTCCTACCCATATTTGATGACGATTGAAGTTGATTTAAAACAAAAATTAAACAAACAACAAATAAATCAACTCCATTTATTTTTTGATATAAGCCTGCATGTCCCTTCAAACACTTAAATACAAATTACAATCATTGAAAAAACTTGTAACATTATGGTAGAAAAGTACACTACATGTATTATTATGTTCCGGTCATAACTCCACACTAAAGCAACGCCATAGGTGGTATACTGCTGTACCTCCAGGCAGTTTACCACACACTTCAGAAAATTGATGACAACATATTATCATTGTGGATGAATACAAATACCAATAATATGAACACTTGATAGACCACTAAAGGTATGAAATCAGTACACATAACTGTGTCAATACAAGCCCCACAGTAACTACACAGTAGTCATTCCAATTGTGTTAGATGATATACTTACCATCCCAGCCAGTCAAAACCACATGATCACACAATAAGGAGACCCCAATGTCTACCACTCAACACCAGTTAAACACACAGGATGCTAACCACAAAACAACTTGTGTATTAACAACTCAGTCAGGTGTGACAGCGAACCAGTCATCCTGAGAATAACACACCTTGAGTATAGTGAAGCACTTCAAACCAGAGGGACTAGCAGGGTGTCCAGGCCACAAAAGCAGCTCTCTTTGTAATGTTGTGTCACAAGCCAGCCAAACCACAGGAGTTGTCAGACTACTTCATGCTTGTTTTCACAAGCTGAATGGCATGATTGCCAGATCCTGTACAGAGTTTTAACACACTTCATTTGCCTCCACTCATTGCTATTCACGAGACGCTGCGCTTTTGTGGCCTACAGGGACGCTCATTTAAATAATCAGCAGACAAAGGGGGCCTGAATTGAACGCCCGCAATAATGGAGGTTATACCTTCAGAAGACTACTGCCAGTTCTATCTTTAGTTGTAATAACGTGTAAACACACACTGTTTGTCAGGACTCTATTATTAAATGCAAACATGAGCTCAACACTAAAGGTACTTATAATGTGTCTGATAGTACATCAATAGCTACTCAAGTTCTGTGAACCCTGAACCCATGATCAACAAGACACACAAACCACTGTTTGCCAATGGAGTGGATGTTGTAATGAATAGTTAACTTCCGCTTAAAGCTCAATGTGGCTGACTTGACAAATATTATGGATACAATTTAGAGAGTTGTGGACTAAAGTAACACTACTGAATTCCACAATGTGCTTTTTACTTGAAGTTTCTTGGGACCAGTCATCAGTGGGAGTGGGGGTGGGTGTTTTAATAAAAAATGTGGAGGGTGGTGACCATAAAGCTGCTTTCACGCAGAAAATATTTTAAAACAATTCCTGCCTAGCAAATGAGCAGGATACCAGCCACAGAATTTACATGCAACATGGTATTTTGACTGGTAACCTTACTCTGGTAAGCATATTTTTGTTGTGCTTCTACACTTTTTGTAGTTTTAAAAGTAGCTCTATGAAACCAGGGGAAGTCTATCTAGCCAGAGTTAAGTTTTGCCAACTTTTAGAAACTGGGTCTGAATCCTTGTCTGGAGAGGCCACCAAAGCCAGGCTTGTGGATCTGAATCTGATTTATATAGCCTAGCCAGCAAAGCATCCCATTGAACACTTCACACCAACTTTTGTAAAGAATACAATGCAGAAATTTCAGTTACAGACGTGGGAGGAAACCCCTATAGGAAAAACCCTTGAAGTCAGGTAGGGACTGAAAACCCGATCCACAAGTAATTAGAGTCCAGTCCAGGAATTGAACCCGGGTTCACTGCGTTGAAAGCCAGGGAAGAAACCACTGAGCCAACCTAAACGCCCAATCTTACAAGTATTTGTATTCAGGTGGCAAGTGATTGAATCGGAACCAACAGTCAAATCTAAAGACAACCAAATGAAATCCTAATAGTGTTGGTAAAGGGCACCTCCTCTATGAGGTAAATGAAACAGTGTTGTAATCAAGCACTTTTCAGTCAAGAATCAAGTACTGTTGAGTACTAGGGTGGCTGAGTAGTACTGGAGTACGAGTACTTGGGCCATGGAGTACAAGTGTTTGAGTACCAAGTATTCTAATATCCGAGTGCCTAGTCAAACAGCCAAGTACCGAGTATTTGGATCTGAGTCAAATACCATTATGAGTACTTTATAAAATAAAAAGTTCAAAAAACAAACAAAATAAAGAAGCAAAAAGAAGCACAGAAAAAAAAGACCCAAACCTGCAGATTATTTTCCAGTCGTGTGTAATTTTTGACTTTGAGTATAAGTATTTTGTTAGCCAAGTGCCCGTACCATCAAAACAGCACTCAAGTACAAGTATTATAGAACATTTCAAGGGGTACCAAGGTAATAAACCAGGGGCATTGCAGGCAATCTTGAAGTATCACGCCTGCAAACGTGTTAAAGACTCAGTTAAAGACCCCCCCTCCCCCGTCCCTGTCAGACTTTTTATCCATTCCTCAACACCGAAACCCCTACCTACTAGTCTTACGTACCTTTGCCATTATTTGACCCAGAAATATTGTAATGAACAAACAGTTCCATAACTCAGAACTTAATGTCACATCATTTACATTAATCATGCGGGTTGGGAGAGATTCTAGAAAGTTCTCCCAGGCAGTTTGAAGTGCACTCAAGGTCATGACCATTCTTGTTAAACTATCCCCATGGTAATAGGAATCAAGACAATGTAAGGAAGCACCTCCGCAGTCAAGTCATCCTGTAGCAAACAACTTTGGAGAAGATTACGACAGCGAGTGACTTACATCCGTGATTAATTTGACCACAGAAAATTCATACGATATCTACTTGGTCAACACATTTTACAAAATAAAATAAGAGGCAAACAAAACTTTAAAATTGTTAATTATTTGCATGAATACCTTTTACATTGTAGTACATCCAATGACAATTGAGCTAAACATTTCTTAACTAAGCAAGAAGGGAACCAGCAACAAACAGTTTTGGCTGGTAACCTGTTACGTAAAACTTACATACAATCAGCAGAGTTCTTAGTAACTCTTATGGAAAGAGTACAGGATGACTGCAACATACATGCTTGCATTGTTTCATGTATTGCACAAATCCTTCCGCCTCTCAGTCAAAAATAAAAATGGGTCATCATGAAAAAAATACATGTAACCTTAAACCTTTATACAATGTTGTCGTTACAAGCACTGAGTGAGGCAGGATGTAGTTTCAATTCCAAAGGTCTGTTCAGCTTGAGGATTAGAATTATTGTTCACTTCTGAGAAGCAGTGTTGACCTCGTAGAAACCAGTGACAAAAATACCTCCAGAATGAATAATGGATAATACATAATAACCACAGCTCACTATGAACCGGTGACCTTGTGAGAGTCTCCATTCTTTATAATATACACACACAGGAATGCTAACTGTACATGTTCCAGACAGCGCAATCGCAATACAATACGATTCTAACATTCATGTACAAACTGCAGACAGCCCTAGTTTGGTCTGTTAGGAATGTCTCCTCAGGGTGTCGCACACAACAAGGCCATTTCCATAGTTTGCTCATTTGCCCTTAGCTACTGCTGACTGATGCCATTAGCGCTAACAAATTCAGACCTTGGGCTTTTGTTACACATTTGTTTTTGTCTTCTGGAAATAACCTAGGAAAATATAAATTACTGTCAATTGAGTATATGACAAGTTTAGTACTGATGTGAAGACAAGATGGTGAAGGAAAAACCTCAACACATTAAAAACCTATATTTGATTTCTTGCAAAAGGAGATTGGATTTAATATAATTAAGTTTATTTTTCTACTTCAAGTTCATGCTTTGTTCCTGTTTGGGTAAAGCAGATTTTTCTTTTAAAGAACTACATGGGAACCAGATATTATAAAAACTGCATTTGTACAATTGGATTTCTTCCAAGTAGAGAAACAAATAATGCATGGATCATACTCATGATGATGATCGCAGATTCTACCCTCCGGTTTCTGGGTAGAGCTGCTGTTTCACTACCTCAGCCCTGCAAAATGAATGAATTAATGTCATGTTTTTTTTCTAGCAAAGTTTTGTAAAGGTGTTGGAGGTTATAAATCGTCCATTGGGTAGTGATGAAAAGAGCTTCAGGTAACCGATAAACCTTGCAAGAGACAGTTACAATGTAGGCTGTATCAGGGTGCTACATGTATGTGCCAGCGTTTCTCATGCATTTAAGATGGACCTCATAAGATGTACACCTTGCCACCTTGTCAGTCATATTGTCTGCTGTAGAGTGATTGTAACAAGAGCATAACTGCTAGCTTCACGATCTCTGTTATTTACAATTACCTATATAATACTGCACAACGATCCTTGTCATTTGATTGGTGAAACTTGTCATATTTTATTTGGCCATGTATTTACTGCCACAATGCATGACATTCCAAGATTTAATATAGGAGTCAAACACTGATAAATAATAGGAAACTTGGGACTCTTCGCAGCATTCTTCACAGCATAGTTTTGCCCTGACAACATTGAAAGATGGGGCTTTTTGGCATTGCAGCCAAAGTTGATGCTGAAGCCATTTATTCGGACATGGTCTTTAGTTATTGATTCATGGAGTTATTCATGTTACAAGACCCTGACAAGACAGGGCGAGCAGTGAGCGCCACATGAATGACGTGCAGTTTCTTTGTGTAAAACACTCTTGGAGTTAGGCCAACTTGTCAAAAAACCAATGTTGATCCAAACTTTGTTTCTCTCCACAGGGAATCTGACTTTGGCATCAATAGGCCCACCTGATGTAATGTGTCCTGCAGCAGCAGCAGCAGACATGTTACTGTACACCCCCCCCATGTGAGAAAGCTCTTGGGATGAGAGGCCTACGTGTACACATATCACCCTTGCTTTTTGGTATTGTTCCATTCGAATCCTCCAACTTAAGTTGGAACCGGTCCCAACTTGAGTGTCACCATTGGGAAGGCCCAACTATAGCTTGGATCCAGTGATCTGGGAACCAGTGAAACAGTTGATTCTTCTCAAGTTCTTCTCAAGTTTTTGAGATGAGAATTACTTTGCATCACGTATGAGCCTCGCTGTAAGCCAAGAGCAACTTGAGAGGATAGACAATTACTTTAGAGGCTCACTTATGGTCATCTACATCAATATCAGGTCGGTTCTGATTTGTCGGCTATGGCTGCGGCTGCGGCTACGGCTGGATCAACACACCATCGTGCGTTGAAGTATGTCCTTAGCAACACCCTTAGCAACTGTCATAGCCTTGGCATCTATAGCCACCCATTCAGATACAGCCTCAGTGTCAGTATCACTTTCATGCAATCCCATCTATAGTTGGGCCGTCCCAACTGAAGCGCCCAAGTTGGGAAAGGTCCCAATTATAGTTGGGATGATTCTAAAAGTGAAAAGGAACAACACCCAGCCTACTGGGGGGGGGGGGGGGGGTTTCCTTGAACAACAAGGAAGTGTGGAGGAAAGAAAATCAATGTTTGATGAGTCAGCTGATTCCTAGAAGACAACCACTGACATGGCACTGACCTGTAGGTTCAGTTACACCTTACAGTAGAAGCTGCTAGATTGAAACACATTAGCCATCTGCCAAGCATCTGTAATCTCAACTCCAAAAATGTTTTCAGGCATGATATTTGGTCCTTGGTTTCAAAAAGTTGGAAAAGTTTATCAAGTACCAGGCTGACCTGTGTACACATGGTGTAGGCTCTGATAGACTTTTAAAGCCTTATTAATTACAGTTTTTCCCACGGGCATTCCATGCCTCTATTTTTTAAACGAGCAAATATCCAACAGTTATGAATATCCCCTGAAGGGCCTTGTGACATGAAACATTTGTTTACAGGCAGATTGGAGGCAACCAACTACACTAAATGAAAATGGAATAGTTGTGTAGCACAAGCGAAAATTAGTGTCTTACAATGGAGGAAATTTCCTTCTTTCATGATCTTACTTCCCAAGATGTGAAAGTATTTTTCCTTCTTCTTGTAGACTGCTGTAAATTGTCTCATGTCACTATAAGAACATATGTACAATCTTGGCAAGTTTTCAAAGTTTTGGTTATGGCCTACAGCGGCCTTATCCAAATTAGCAGTTACAGCTGCGGCTATGGCTGTTGCTAAGGGTGTTGCTAAGGACATCCTCTACTTCAGTGCACAATGATGTAGCCGTAGCTGGAGCCGCTAACGGCCATCTCTACAATTAGATAAAGGCAAAGGAAGCTATAGATCACACTGCAGCCATCTTTGTCTGATTCCCAGTACACACAATGACACCGATAGTTTGAATTATCAATTAATAAAAAGGCACCAAACTTGTTTCCCTTCCAGCCTCAGTTTGGTTACATTGATTAGAATGGAAGAAAAACAAGATGGCTGCACTGTGATAAGTCATTGCTGCTGTAGCCCAGTTAATGATATTCAAGTAGGTCCCCTTAAAAACATTCTCATCTGCAGGAAATCAAACTGAAGTGCCCTTTTCTCAGCAATAGCTGGCCTTTCCCCCCAAAACACATTCCAAGCCTGAATAATTGTACGCTTCCAAAAGATCAATGTTGTTGTTCACTCCATCCCTGCTTGTTAAATTCTTGTTTGTCAGAAAGCCATTACTCCAAATGGTGAGGGAATCAAAGGTCAAATACTTGGTACTTTCATTACAATGGCTTTGTAATGTCATGAAGTGTAATAACTTAAATCTAGTACATGTACAACTGAAGGTACTGTACAAATATTTGTACGTGCATATATCTAGAGCTTGAATCCCGTAGCCAGTTCATGATTATATTCATTAGAGTGTGTGCCATAAATAGACTCTAAATTAAACTCCAGTCATGTTTCCTCTGTGCAATTACAAGTCATGAACGTAATCATAATGACATCAAAATAGGACCAGACTGATTTAAATTTCAGCAATAATCTAGATCCTTTGTTTTGAGCGGTAAAGACAGAAACAAGACAGCGCACCATGACTGTTAACCTCTTGACATAAAGCACATAAACAACATTGGTAATTGTCAAAGACCAGTATTTACACTTTATGAGACCCAACACATAGACATGAAATAACAAACCTTTGAAAGTTCAAGCTCGAAACATGAAAGGGTGAACAAAAAAACCTAACGTTTTGTTTTACTCAATATCTCAAAAATTATTCAAAGGAAATTTTTTACCAAGACCATCTTTATACAAGTACAAATCAATTGTTAACAATAATATTTTCAACATAAGTACCAATGTTGTGCACTTAAGGGAATGTACACATTGTTCTAACAATTAATTCTAATCCAGTAGTTTCCAATAAAAACACCTTCCAGCTAAAAGATTTAAATTTCATCAAATTTGGTTGTCATGTTTTTAGTGAAAACAACAAAGAATGGTTTAAAATGAATGTGCTATACAGGGATTGTGTGCATGCTCGTATCCAACCTATTATACAACGGTGATTTTCCAAATTTCATTTTCTAAGTTGAGAAAAATGGATGAACAGATTTCTCGAGAGGATTGGTACATAATGAACTTTATAATCAGTAAGCTTTCAGATTGAATCTGATCACATTATTTTAATCGCTTCGCCCAAAATACAAATTCTGTGGTGGCTCGATGGAAAGATTGGTATTTTCAGGGTACGTTCTGCAGAATCAGGGAGAGTTAGCAGCTCTTATAAACGTTCATTAATTGTACACATCTTGTAGCAGTGTGCATAGTACATTACACTAACTAGAATGCCTAACAGTATAGCTATTATGGGAAACCTTTTGCATCAAGTTGTTTGGTTTCAAATGACCATCTTCTTCTATC
>JAUELU010000008.1:13172928-13183594 GCA_032357145.1 Evasterias troschelii
AGCCTGCAATATGACATTATGTGGTGAATGCATCCAAAGTACACAGTTAACCCTCCTACTGTCTAACCATTAAGTATAATCCATTGTGGTTTTCAATTATAGGTGCACAATTCCAGCCTGCAATATGATATTACGTAATGAATACATCTACACGATACACAGTCAACCCTCCTACTGTCTAACCATTCAGTATAATCCATTGTGGTTTTCAATTATAGGTGCACAATTCCAGCCTGCAATATGATATTACGTAGTGAATACATCTACACGGTACACAGTCAACCCTCCTACTGTCTGACCAGTAAGTATCATCCATTGTCGTTTTTAATTATAGGTGCACTATTCCAACCTGCAATATGATATTACGTAGTAAATACATCTACACAGTACACAGTCAACCCTCCTACTGTCTGACCATCCAAATGTAAACCATTATGGATTTGATTTCATCGGCCTGGGACCCTAGCAGTGTGAAAAGCCAAAAAATACATAAAAGTCTTTAAAAAAGTAAAAAGCTCACCTCAAGATACTTTGAGTCAAGATCTTCCTCCTCCAGCCTTGTTACAAGCCTGTGATGCATATTTGCGACATGTGCCTTGATATGTGTAGCGCCCTCTCTTGACATTGCTGACAGTGCCAACGCAAGGCCTAATAATGCTCCGCAGGATGCGTCCTCCTTGTTCAAACTGGCTTCCTCAAGAGCATCCAGCACTCTGATCATCAACACTTCACCCTGGAATAAATTACTTTTCAATAAGCACAGCTCATACTGCTTACTGTAAGCAAATAATCCAAGCTTACTGTAGTAGATCAGAAGTAAATACCCTGGTAAATCTTGCAGAACTACCTTGTGGAAATCTCTTTTTTAGGGGGAGGAGTGTTGGCTCCGAGAAGAGCCAATGATATTGTCTGGAATTGCAATGTTTCAAACATCATTACACTCTAACCGAGTCAAGGAGTACTCCGATTGTACTCCGAGGTAACAAATCAATTTGAAGCCTTTGTTTAACTAAAGATTTTTCAGCAGATGCTGAGGATTTGTTACTTAAACAGCTGGCTTAGAGAAGTAAAAAATATATTTGTTCATTTCAAAAGTTTGTCCAACAAACCAATCCACTAAGCTCTGCCTGTTAACGCATTGATAAGTAACAACAAATCTAACCCAATACACAACAATCCCATTTAAGGATGCACACTATCAGCAGCCATGTTGCTTCCTGCATTGTGCATTTTCTAAGCAATTTCTAACAAAAGTTTACCTCCGCCCCCATGTAGTCAGCATAGTGTGCCTCATGCAACCTCACCATCATCATGCCCACAGCAATCCCATGATGCATTTGTACATCATGTGATGAATGAGCCTTTGGTTGCCTTGGTAACCCATTACTCAATAGATCCATGATGTAGAGTAATATCTGAGTGTCTGTAGTGAGTAGTAACGGAGTCAGATTGGAGAGACCTACAGCTGCATTGCTGTATACCCTGGGAGACAGTGACGGTAAACCAGGTTGCTGCGGAATAAATGAAATCAACAAATCACATTACAAAGAGATGAACTAAAAATTAAGAAAATTCCCCTAATCTTCCCAGATCCCAAATAACACAATGGATTGTATTTGTCTGTGTTTACGGCATAATAATGGAGTGAGTTTTACCTGTTGATACCAGGTGAATATTTGGCCTTTAGCTTGATAGTCACAATCTAGTACACACAGTAAAGTATCTAGCACCATCCTCAACCATTGGTTGTGTCCAGTATGGGATGGCTGGTAGCCTTTGCCACTCTTATCCTCATCATCTAGACTTAGGTAATGCTGAGTAGAGACTAGAGCCAGGCTAGCCAACACCAGGATTGAATTACTCTGGGCTAATGTCGAATCACTCCTGAATGGAACACACAAAAAACAATCAGAATGAATGATCAGTAGTTATACCAGATGTTCGTACATAAAAAATTGGACAACAATGAAAACTCTTGTTCCTGTCTAAACGTTTTAAATTCTGGTTTTACTTTACCATGAATCATTTAAGGCTACTTTCAACAATACAATTCTTATAACAATACAGGTAATTTGAGTGCGCCCTCTACAGTTTGTTCAGGAGGGGCCATTTACGCAGTGCATTTTCTTCATATTATTTATTTGTTTTTAAATTGTTTTTCAGTTTGTTTGGTTAGTGTTTTTACTTTTGTTTGGCTTTTAGTTTTTTTTCAAATATCACTTGTTTCTGTTTATATTTTTTATTCTTTTACTTGCCATTTTTGCTTTATGTGTGACAGGAACAAACTTTGACTTCACATTGATGATAAAAATGGCTCTTATATGGCGCAATTCTAAAGAAATTATCATTGCGCTTTGAACATTATTACCCCTGGTAACTGGGCCATTTATTTCATTTCTTAAACCATCTCATCTCCTTGGGGAGTATACAGACCTGTGCTGCCAAGTTTAAAGCACACCAAGCTAAATCAATCACAAGAACCATCTCTGCCCTTACAGGTACCCATTTACTCCTTGGTGAAGAGAAGCAATTATAGTGTAAGTGTTTTGCTCAAGGACACAAGTGTCAAGACCAAGATTTAAACCCACAACCTGATGACTTAGCCACCAGAACTTGAATCCGATTCACTAAACCACTTGGCCAGGACACGCCATGATGCTTACTTTGCAGCTGTCTTGAGTTGTTCTGTGAGTTTATCTCGAGCCCAGAGCCATGCACTATTCATCTTAGCTTGACGATCAGCTGGATTCTCATTGGTATGACCGAGACTTTGTTGAATCTCAAGATCAGCACTACGACTCTACACAACACAAAACAATAAGTCAACAACAATAAGCTCTTAAAAGCAGGTCATACCTTTGGTAATTACTCCCCAAAAAACATAAAAACTTACTTGTTAAGAAGCACTGCAGCTGTCGATAATGTATACCGTTTTTAGAACTGACTCCCTTTTAAGAAATGTGGTTTTAGAGAAGAAGAATAAAAAACTTTCCATCTGAGAACCGCTTCACGCATGAAATGTTTCTAAGATTGTGTATTCAAATTATGGATTATTCTTCCATTGTGGACAAAGTTGTTCCAGATTTCCAGCAATATCTCAAAAAGGCTACATTTATTTTGGATTTAAACAATTGAACAGTTTCAAAAACCAAAAGTATATTTTAAATGGTATTTTTGGTTCTTGGAAGTGAACGATCATTTCCACCCTCTAATTCTCAATAGATACACCACTCATCAAAGTAAACAAGCATCTAATAGTCAGGCATGTTCTAGGCTTGAGAGAGCGTCCCAAAAGGCATACACCTGTAACACCTGTAATCCAATGGACCACCAGATTGTATTCATATCATACCAAAGTATTATAACTAACCTTAATGAGGGAATGGAAGGCTTTGTGCATAAGTGACGTCCAACCGTGTGGTAGCTGCATCCATTTCAACCAATCACTCGGCTCAACAGAAACCTGTGGTCATAAAATTCAAATGAACATTCAGCTCTAATCCTGAACTGATCACTTTGAAAACATATCTATACACCAGGACAGGATTCAAACCCATATTCGGTAAATGACAGCTTGAAAGTGTACCTCACTTAGCAAATTATTGTAATAGATGTTAAGTTTGCATCGGGAATAACAATCATCATGCGTCTTCTAGTACACTGAGCAATGTGTTAAGCACTGTATACTCAGAACTTCCCCCTGCCCCCCCCCCCCAAGTCCCGTGAAAATATATCCACAGGCATATCACTTGGGTGGGATTTGAACCCAGGACCTTTGCCAATCTAGATCAGTGCCCAGTTTTGAGTTACGGTCATTTGGTCAATAGATTCATGCGCTCTACATTGTTTGTAAGCGCTTGTAAGCATAGAATTCTGTGGAAAGCAGTACCATGAAATTGGGCCCTAATGTCTTATCACTAGACCACCGAGCTTGCCTGGTGGCTAGAGGCAGTTTGAATCCTATATTTTAGCAGCAGGTAATACAACAATTGTGCTTGCCACTTTTATGAGATTGGGCCATGATTAATCTAAACCTAGTCACCAGGGCCAAATTTCATGGCTCTACTTCCGTAAGCAAAGAATCGGCGTTTACGAAAACAGGGAATTTCGCACTTACGTCAAGTGTATTTTCTGGGTTAACAAGGAATTTTTGCTTGTGTGCTTGCATAGTCCACGTTACTAGGCCTTCTACGCTTACACAGCTTGCGCAGAAATTCGGCGCTTGCTCGGTAAGGGGAGAATGGTGATTGCAAGGGCAGAATTCAGAGGTAAGCAGAGCCAAGAAATTGGGCCCAGTTCTTACCTGATTCATAAGGGTAGTGATCATGTGTTGATAAGCTCGACCATTGCTGACTAGGTGACGTACTGCTGGTTTGTTGTCTCGATGACTGGTATCCCTCTTTGGCTCAAAACAGCACAGTAAGCCAACTGGTCAAGAAAAAAACGTTCAGAATGAGTGAAGAAAAGTCAAACTACAAACATTGTACTGACCAAGTCATCTGAAATCATCATCACAATAATCTTGGTTGTGCCATGACTTGGGAGTCAGTGTCTCTGTGAGGTGGGCAGTGTAGTTCAAATTTCAGGCGACGCAGCATTAACATGCTTTCCTGCAAATACAGGATGGAACTATTAAAATAGCAATCTCTAAATACTCAAGATATTTTAAGGCTTGTGAGCCCAGATTCATGTTAAGAGATAAGGTAGTAAATTAATAAATATTATCACAAACATTACTAGATTAAGAATACCTGCTAATCCTTGCTTCAGCCCAGGCTGTTTAGTCCTCTCAAAGCGGTTTAATAACGCAGACGGAATATTATCAAACACTTTACTCTGATTGGTCGGCTGTAATTGCTTTCTCTGCATTGTAGACTTGTAAAGTCCTCTTGGCATATTCTTCAGCTCTTCATCCAGCAATGACGACATGAACGTCTTATATGCTGCCAATAAAATAAACATCATTATATCAATTAACAGAAAGATCCACTGAGCCACGCCCACCATATCACAGGCATGGTATTTGGTTCTTGGAAAAAAAAGGAACAGTTAATGAGTACAAGAGTAGACCTACATGTAAACATGGTGTAGGCTCTAATAGACTTTTCAGGCCTTATTCATAAAACATTTCTGATTTTATCATTGGCAAACAAAATCAGAAAAACGCACTGAAGTAGGAAGAATATCATGCCTGATACCAACTGTCCATCATCGGCGACCGTGCTCTGCCCTGGGCCTCGATAAAAACATGACGCAGCAATCCAAAAAACTGAAACTTGTTCGTATTGTGTAATGAGATTTTATGGCTTCTGACTGGCACCCCCGAACAAAGATATTGATAAAATAGGAGACCGCCAACACTAGGGCTAAACAGCTCAGTTGGTGGAGTGAGAGCAAACTAATCCAGAGGTCGCTGGTTCAAGTCCTCCTCTAGTAAATTTTTCTTTGTTCAACCTAAACTATCAGAGATTTTGATGTGTCTGAGTCTTGTCAGACTTTTGGGTTGTGTTTGCGGTTGTGACTGGTTAATTCATTTTGGGGCGAAGCTAAATGGATAAGTTTATCATACTCATAAACAAGATCAAGTTCCACTGTGGGCCACGTTCACTTCACACTAAATAAGTCTGATCCCTTGTTGGTACAGTAAGAATCAGTATTCATTAGTGCTACAGCAGACAGGGAACATAACCAGAAACAAGATGAGGTTTGATTAATACCTGGAAGGACCTCATGATTGACATGTAATAAGAGATTGATATAACAAGATGGTGGGACATCCTCCCCCTCCTCCTCATCCTCAATACTTGATGAAGCTTCTTCTTTCTGCTTGGCCTGACTGGACGCCATCTTAGCTCTTGCTTCCTCAGTAACCTATACACAAGAGATGAACTTGATTTAATGCAATAATGTACACATATGGACTGGCAATGAGGTAGATAGTGAACGTCAATGCAGGGACTGTGAGTGACCAGAACAGGGTCCAATTTCCCGATGCCGTTTAAAATCGGCAGGGTCATGGCCGTCAGATGTCGCTTAACCACGACATTGCCGGTTTTAATGTTAAAGACATGGCACCACTCTTTTATTCTCACATTTTTTCACATCACTCTGGGAAAGTGCTGTGTAAAATACAGTGCTTAACAAACCTGGTGTATAATAAGACAACAAAAATAACAGAATGATATTGATATTCTGTGTAGTTTGAATTCATGCCGAGTTCTACACAAGAAAAATAAGAGTGTACATGTAGATACCTGTGGGGGTAAATCGTCTAGACAGAAATCCTCTTCACTGAAATTGGCTAATGCTGTAAAAGCAGCCGATGATACAATAGGGTTGCTATGGTTACTGTGCTGCCATAAGAGCTCCAAGACGCTTTCACAAAATTCCTTCAGAAAAAGTGACATTAATTTATCGATTAATAATCAATGTTAAGGCCAACTGTGACTTCTAGACTGCTATATGTATATTAGCTCAAAAATAAAGTCATAAAACTGCTGATTGTATTTTTCAATTAATTTATCAATATAAAAACTACCATGTCCAATATATATATTAACAATTCTACAATGCAACAAAACCTCCCAGTGATATTACTTTATCGATAAATAATCAATTTCAAATGGCTACCAAACCACACAGCTAAATTAGGCTTTCACAAAACTCCTAAGATATAGTCAAGCAAATTTAAATTAATAATAAATCATAAAACTATGGCTACAAAACTTCACATTTATTATGCTGCTATAAAAATCCTGTGGAATAATTATCAATTTATTGATTTTCAATGTCAAAACTACTGCTACTTGTGTGATGTTCTATATGAATCAAATAAGGAATGTTTAGAAACAAAAACGTGTACCTCGTAATCATGTGTCTCAGTTGCAACCATCGGAGCAGATCCAAGTAATTTACACACACTCTTTAACACCATAGGTCTGAGATGAGATTAAACAGATGACATCAAACTTTATCCACTGTCCCTTACCAATATCTCTTCAAATATCAACTTTTGTTAAAGGTAGGATAACAAATTTGCATACTTACATGCCTTACTAATTATCAATCTAAATGCTTATTCAGTAGTAGACCCAACTAACCATCATAGCGTGGTAGAGTTAGGGTGCAGATATTCAAACTACTTAGCTCTCACTTTAGCAGTCAAACGTGCTCTTAGCTAGGGTCAGGTGGGTAGTAGACCCAACTAACCATCAATGCTCGGTTAAGTTAGGGTGATGGTTGTCAAACTAGTTAGCTATGGTATTAGCAGTCAAACTTGCTGTTAGTTGTAGTTAGTTAGTCAGTAGAAACAACTTTCCATCGTGCCTCGGTAGAGTTAGTGTGTAGGTTGTCAAACTCTACATTTAGCGGTTTATTTAATATACGAGTAAATTACTAACCTGTTATCCTTGCTGAGTTTGGACTCCAGTACATCCCACATAGTCCGTAGATCAACCACCCCGGCCTGACATAATGAATCTAATGCATCTAATGCTAATGCTGCAATACTAGCTTGGGTCTGATGGCTACAGTCAGCTAAAAGCTTAGATAGCACTGGAAGGAGATCAGCACCATGATCAGGTCTGTAAGCAAAAAGAAAATCTATATCAATATACACAACCAGGTCCCTTTTCAAGAAGCTGTCAAGCCAGAAAATATTCTGCTTAGCACAAACAGTTTACCAGCCACAAAACTGTGTTATGTACCCGTGTGACTGTTACCCTGTTAATTTCCTTAGCAAATAAAATTCTGGGGAAGCATTTTCTGCTTAACATCTTTATATTTAATAAAGTTTTTAATATAATTTAATGCCAATCTTAATTCTAATTGTAATGTTTTACTTTTCATTCTGTTATTGTTCATGTAATTCTGCTGCTGGCGGCGATTTGAATAGTTTTTAATAAACCATTGAACAACAATAATAATAAAAAAATTATGAAATTGGGCCGAGCCAGAGTATTGCACTTTTATCAGACAAAACGGAATACTTTTGGTGTACATTAGTATGGTTTCATAGTTACCTTTGTATACACACATCTCTGATACTTGCAGCTTTAGCTAGAAGTAATTCATTCTTAGTATTACTGTCAGAGCATTGAGAATCACTCAGTGGTTTGGATAAAAGCTTCTGTAGATGAGGGAAACTCCTGTCCTGCAATAAAGAACCAAGCACACAAGACCTCAACGGTCATTTACAATAAAGAACCAATCAAAAGACATTAGTGAGAATAAAGAACCAATCACACGAGACCTTGATGAAAATCTAGAATAAAGAACCAATCAAATGAAACATCAATGGTAATCTACAATAAAGAACCAATCAAAAGACATTAGTGAGAACAAAGAACCAATCACACAAGACCTCAATGGTAATTTACAATAAAGAACCAATCAAAAAGACATTAGTGAGAATAAAGAACCTATCACACAAGACCTTTATGGTAATCTACAATAAAGAACCAATTTCTTTAAAGACTTCTGTGGAAATAATGCACAGCTAAGCAGGAAACCAGTCAACGACAGTACATATGACTTGGTATTTTGGCTTGTTATCTTTTTCTTGTAAACAAAATTGTTTTGTGTTTAGCTACTGTAAGTAGCGCTAAGGAATTAGAAGCTGGTGTTGACATTAACATAGCATTGTGTGATGGTCCATCATCATGATATTACACAGGAGTCTACACTGCGACAGTGTTGGGGAACAGTCTCCTGGGGGATGAAGGAGAGTGTAGGAAGGAGGGAACAAGGATGAGGAGAGGCTAGGGAGTGGTGTGCAATAAATTACCTGTATCTTCCATAGCTGTGTAATCAACCTCATCACCAGTGGATACATATTCTCATCCCCAGCAGACAGTGACTGCAGTGTCTTCAGCACTGATGTCATACATACTTTATGTGTAACTGTATGGGGAATCGCCGTCAGCAAGTCAAAGGTCAAGGTCGAGTCATGTTCCTCACCGAGTCTATAGAGAAGCAATGGCAGGAGGGATGGTGCCTGCCAAAAACAATAAAAACAGTCAGGTCATCAGAGTGAACTCACAATGGCATGTTGTGGCTGGGCAGACAAACACACCTAAAATTAATTGCTGTGGTACACCTGACCCCAATCAAACATGATATATTAAAAACAGATGTAACAACCACATCAGGGATCAAGAAGAACATATCAGTGTTACGGTAAAATCAAATAATATTGATGATACATTTTGTAACAGTCAGTTCTCTGTCATTAAGGATTAATGGGATTATGGTTGGGTTTGAGTCAAAACAAATCTAGTACATTTTCAAAAACTAAGGTCATGTCTGAAATGATGGCTGCGGCTATGTCTACGGCTGTTTCTAAGGGTGTTGCTGTGGGTATCCTATGCTTGGATGCATATTGAAGTGGTGATCAAGCCGTTAAGTTGGACGTGGCCTAAATTTGACCCTGTAGGTCTGCTGCCACCAAGTGTTGAAACAAATTTCCACTGAGAACAAGGATCACTTACCCATCTATTATCCCGATTTGCAATCTGTATCAAAACATTGAGTGCTGCACGTACAACCCTCTGCTCACGTCCCCACAGTAATGATGTCACTAGCAGCATAACAATATTGGAAACGCTATCACTATGGCTGATATTCCATTGTACAGATACCAGCCAATCATATGCAGCATTGGTATCCTCCATCACAGTACAGGATAGATGAGAACAGTATCTCATCAACTGGTACCACGCATTCTTGGATTGAGTCTGTGTGCAAAAAAGACAAAATGGAAAACATCAAATTAAGTTTGCAAAGTAAAACGGTCTCCAAGCCAGGATTAGACTGTGCAAGTCTTGCTCATATTCAAACAATGGGGCCTGACAAAACGTGACAATAACAAAACTGAACAGTTATCAATTAAAGTTATGACTACCTGATGCTGCAACATAGGTCTCTGCTTTAAACCATTGTGGCTGAGCCTTCTCACAACAGAAAGAAGTTTGGATGCTGCCGTCTGATTGGCCGATCTTTGGTTGGTTCCCATCACATTCACTGGTACTGAGATAATTTGCAGTAGTGGAAGGATGATCAGTTGAATGCAGGAGTTCAACATGGGCGCCACTTCTTCACAAACACTCACAACTTTCCTGACTGAAAACATAAACTTATTTTAAATTGACAGAAAAAAAGGAGAATGCTTAACATATTGAAATAAACAAGTTTTTAAATAACATGGTGTCCAGTGACCGGAACAAAAACAGAATTCTTTCCATACACAAGCTAGCAGTTTTGGCCGATACACCCAAATTGCGGGCTGATATGCACAAAATGTCTCTGATGTGCAAAAAACCCCAATAATAATTGTTTGTTTCAATGTATTTTTTTGTCATCAGATCAATTTCACATAAATAAAGATAACACCGTTTTGAATGCCCAAAATTGCACAGTTGGGCTTTGAAAACCGAAGATAAAAACCATGTCAAAAAAAATTTAAGGACCTCATTTTAATTCACATGCTTTGGCCAAACTTTTAAAATGTGGGTCCAGAATGCCCCACAGCTTTGAAAAATCCTTGGGAGAACCCTGGATAAAAACTGATTTTTCAGCCAAGGTGTTACTTGTCCAGGGGTCGATTTCACAAAACTCTTCCTAACTTAGGACTAGTCCTAAGCAATGCTAAGAGATAGGACCAGTCCTA
>JAUELU010000008.1:13183694-13197058 GCA_032357145.1 Evasterias troschelii
CTCAACTTGTAACACAACAAAATAATCACAACGAAAGTTATCTAAAGTTTCATAGGTACGGCCGAAAATCTGGTGAAATTTCATGGCGCGCTGAGGAGTAATGACGCCTATGTTTAATAATGCGTGAGTGCTAAAGCAGAACAGTTTTTTTCAGAACTGAAAAGTCTCCTGAAGTCTCCCGAATTCCGAACAATCTACTCCGCGGCAGTGGAATAAATAGCAAGACAAGTTCTCAAAGAACAAAATCTACCTAGCAAGTAGATATACACATTGTGTACCGCAAACAATTTTACATTGATACCTCACCATGCAATGCCTCAAATCCCATATACAGACTAGAGCCCTAACTCCTCATTCTAGATACAAAAAAATATTAAGCCTTCTAGGCGCAGACATTTTTATGGAATGTGATGATTAGGCCTAAGGCATGTTTTCAATTTTAGAGAACATTTTTTCAGCAAGTATCTTCTTTTTATTCCTGCATATTCCTGTATAAATAACTGATAAATACTATCTACTTTAAAATTGTTTGTTTTTGTTTTGTTTTTGTAAACAAACTTTTCATGTGAGTGTTTTACAAAGCAAGTTCAAATTTAAATCAGGATTTAGTTATTGGCTTGTTAAAGGATCTCGATTGATTTTTCCCTACCTCCATTTTGAATCCTGTTGTCATTGATAAGCAAGTCACTGTGTAAGAGTTTGACCTTCCGGCATGTTGTTGGGGAGCGTTTAAGAACACTGGACTCAAGCTCTGGTGTTTCTAATCAGTAGAGTAAGGGTTTGAGTCCCGGTCATGGTACTTGTGTCTTTGAGCAAGATAATTTACATAGTTGCTTTGTCCTTGGACATAGAGCTGTATGTCCCGTGTACTAGGATCGGTGGTGCACTTAAAAGAAACCAGACACTCATCGTGAAAGAGTAGGAATTAAACCCCGTTGTTTCTGGTTCGTTGCTAGCATATTTTTGTTAACAGGTTTCCTCAGGCTTGGGAGCTACAGTAATTAAGTTCACTCATGAGGCATCGTTGCTTTTATTACCATAAAATAACTAACAATAATAATAATGAGTGTGTACAGTATAACCATCTTTTTTCTAGCTAAGAATCTTGTTTTTCCTACTGACATTCTAGAAACTGATAGAGAGTGGTAGAGAAAAGGATCGTTTATTCCGTGAGGTTCAGCAATCGACCAATCACCAGTCTCCTAGTCCTACTATCATGACTGAGTTAGCCACTCTTAAAGACAAGAATAGCACTCTCAAGAAAGCTCTGCGAGATAAGGAAGGTCAGGAATAAGACAACTAATTTTATCTCTGTTGATGTACTTGTATTCTGAAAACATTTGTTGACAACAATCTTCAGATGGTCCCAGTCTGGAATGTTTGTTAGCTTTTTGGGTCAGTTTTAAAACATGCTTTACCTCCTTCTCTGAGGTATTATTTTTTCGGAACCTTTGGAGCATTATTTTTTGAAAATACCATTGTCAACAATGAACTACTGACTTGACGAAGGAAAGACAACAACAATTCTCATAATAAGCACCTGGAGCATTATTGTCTTACAAGAAAATGTGAGTTTGCATTCACCGTGAATCAAAAACCTTTTTTTTCTTCTCATTTATATCTTCTGGTTAACAAAACTTTAATTTTCCAGCTTTTGTCTATTTATATTGTGATTGTTTATTCTTCTAATTCTTCAAAATATTGTAAACATAAAACTCCATTCAGCCTCCTTAAAGCTGTGAAGTTTTTGTTTCTGAAATAAACCAAACAATAATATATTTCTGCTCATTAATGAATGAAATAAGTGTTTTTATTTTGCTGTATTATTGATTTTCTTTGTAGCTGCCTTGAGAGAGTTGGAAAGTGATCAGCCTGACTCTGGTTTCATGCAATCCCTCAGAGATGAACTAGAGAATAAGAATAAACTCTTAACCAAAGCCAAGTAAGTGCATAACAATCATAACACTAAATTAATGCATTGTTAAAAAAACATTGAATATAAAGCATGTTGGGTCACCTTCTTCTAGTGGGTGGGAAGATGGAAGGGATGTTAAAGAGACTGAGAAAACGCCTGAGTGAAGATTCTTGAGTTTGTTCAATGTTTGTAACTTTTTGAAATATTTCTCTTTCAGAAACACCATTGATATTCTCCAAAAAGAACAGCAATTGGAAAAACAAAGCAAACTAGAAATGGTAGGAGTTGTTGTGTTTTTGTTTTTTCTGTTGTTGCTGTTCTTTTGTAAAAAGAGATAGTATTGATTGGACTATATATATTGTATTGATTGTATAGATTGTATTGATTGTATTGACTGTATTGATTGTTCTGATTATCATGATTGTACTGACTGTATTGATTGTATTGTTTGTATTGATCAATCAGGGTAAATTGAGACGTGAGATAATTGAGTTACAAAGTGAGGTTCAAGCTAAGCAGGATCACATTGATGCTTTAATACATGCTGGTAAAGTCAAAGATAATATCATCAAGGTGAGTCATCTACATGTAATATCTAGATACAGGTGTAACCCAAAATGTGTGTGTATTACAGAAGAGGTTTTTGCCCGGTACATTAGGATGATGAAGATGAACTCTGAATAAACACTTTTATCCTACTATTGTCCACTTGAACACGAATGAGTAAGGAAATTGATCGTTACTGATTTTCTATTTTGATACGTTAGCTCTTTGTGATAGTTATGAACTTATAATATACATGAATGAATATAATAATACTATATGACCATTCTATTTGTTTACTGTATTGTTGTTTCTATTGAATTCACAGGAGATTCGCTTAGAGCAGACTAGTCTACCAGTCAGGACAGCAGTAATGGGTGGAGAGGTTGAAGGAAATCAGGTATGTGTTAAGATCACCATCATTTAGATTTTTACCTACCCTTATTTTTGTATGGGTGCATTTAATTGTCTTGGGGTGAATTGTTTTCCTCTAACAACTCTTAATATGCTTTTGTTGATTTCTTTGGCTTCAGGGGGAAGTGTAGTTTGTGTATTTTCTGTACGATTGTTATTTAACTTTAATGTGGTTTTATGTACAGACCCATGGAACACCAGTAGATTCTACTAAATGGGCCACCCTGTTTAAATAAATGAATCAATAAATCAATTTTACTTAATTAGATGAACAAGAATGTCAAAAACAATAACTAAGATTAAACCCCTTCACCAATGTATGATAAACACTTTATACTTGGTAATTTAGGAGTCATGCAAAAAAAACAATTTACAGGCAACTTGAATCGACGAACCGCATTAATCTCTTGCCAATATTCTTTTGATGTTGACAGCTTCAGCAGATATTACAGGACCAGATGAGAGAGTTGGGTAGACTGAGCGATGCTCTACGTGCAGAGAGACAGTTGTATGTTAACATTACACAGAGTGGCAGTGGGGATAGAGAGAGTAGCCCACGTTCTGGTGACAGTCTGACTATAGAGTTAGCTGCAGTACAAACACTCAGAAGACAACTAGAAGATGGGATAAGACGTAATGATGCAATGAGGGAGCAGTTAGAGAGACAAGTGAATCAAGATGATCATAGAGGTAGTCAAACAGTCCAGTTCAGTATCATGTTGATTAGCATAAGGGCATAAGTCATTAATAGTTATATAATAGAACTACATGTAGAGGTATCGCTCTCCCATAACAGTTGTCCGCTGGCCAAATGCCAGTTTGAACATCTGAAGATCAGTCAAAATTCACTCCATATGATACGGTTGATTGGTCCAGTGTTCACAGCATCCCTATTTCATTTTCACAGAGTTGACTCAAGCAGATTTCAACACTGATTGGACTTTGATAGTGTGAAAAGGCCTAAATATTACTCACATCATTTGTCATGAAAAGCTGCTTGCCTTCCATTGAGTCAAACATTTTTTCAATCTTTTTTGCTTATCTTTTATTTAATTGTTTGTATGATAAGGTGATTTATCAACCAAAAATATGTACAAAGTGTCATGAAGTCATTTCATTGTTTCATCAAGTGTAGACTTAGGGTATCATCTGATGTTTTGTTGTTGTCCCATTTGATTTGTTTCATTAGATTCATCTCCCAGATCAGCAGCCATTCAATCCAAAGAAATGCAGACGTTACGTAACCAGCTGGAAGACAGCAGCCGCTGGAATGCTTCATTACAATCAAGACTAGATGAAATGAGACAAAGAGTGGGTGGAGTAGGCAGAGATGTGGACCCAGAGCAGACCACAGGCAATGATGAAAACATTCCTCTTGGCATGGAGAGCAGTGACCCGAGGCAGCAACCACCTCAAACCATTCCTGAACTACAGCAGGAAGTTGCATCGCTGAAGACCCAGCTTCAAGAAGCTGAGCATAGGAGGAGATCTCTTGAGGATGCCCTGGACCGCCAGGAAGTTGAGAGTCTACGTAGTATTCCTGGCCAAGAAGAAGACTCTCCAAGCGTAGCTCTGACTAATGCCTATCAAAAGAGGATTCAGGATTTAGAGAGGAGGTTAGGGGATAGTGAACAACAGAAGCAGTCAGCAAAGCAACAGTTAGAAGCAGCTTTGTTGAATCAATCCAGGGGAGATGAAGAAGAAGGCCCAGTTGTAGCAATCTTGAAACAGCAACTTGACCAAGCCAAGACACTACTCAGAGAGAAAGATCATCAGCTTCAACAGAAGGAGCAACAAAATCAGTCACTAAGGCACCATCTTGGGATTGGACCAGACTCGCCCATCCATCCTGGACGGAGTATGCTTGCCAATCTACATCAGGAGAATGCTAGATTGCAACAAGATGGTCAATATTTGGTTGATAAGAACCAAGCCTTGGCTCGACAGCTGCAGTCATTTCAAACTCAAATCAATAAACTCCATCAGGTCAACAACGCCTTACAGCAACAGATAGAAAACCCTCCTTCTGGTGAACCATCACAAGAGGATCATCTAGTTCCTATTCTCAAAAATCAATTGGATCAAGCCAAAGCATTGATCCAAGAAAAGGATCGACAAAATCAAATTCTGAGAGAGCTCCTCAGAATGAGTCCTGATGCTCCTCTTGAAGAAGGCAAGATATTCATTGATAAACTACAAAAACAGAACCAACATTTGAAGTCTAAGTTAAACCAAGCCCTCCAAGGAGCAGAAGAGTTGAAAGTAGAACTTGAAGCGATAAACAGTGAGCTTGAAAGTTTGAAGCAAGCAACCCCAAGGAGTATCAATCCTGAGATCAATCGACTCCAGAAGCAGCTGAGAAATGCACACAATCTGAATGAGCTTCTAAAGAGACATATAGACCTGAACAGCTCTCAGGATACAGACCAACCTAGTTTTAATCCAGAATTGATTGTAGATTTGGCAAAGGAGATAGAACGACTTCAAGATCAACTCAGTCAACCACAGGACAAAAAGAATACTTCATCTTCAAAAGGACGAGCAAAAGAAGAAACCAAAAGAAGTGCCTTTAATATGCCACCTGCTGATGCTAATGCACTTGGAGCCTTACGACAAGAGCTTATGAAATCTCAGGCTGAGCTTGAAGACTTGAAGCGTAAATTTAGAGGTCTCCAAGTAAAACTTCAGGCCACTGAAGGCACAGTCCATCACCAGGCAGATCGTATCAATCGATATCGAAGAGAGATGCATAATGCAGGTTTAGCACCTCCATCAACTCCCAAAAGAGTACGCAGTGATTCAAATCTGCTACATCTCAGTAATTCTGGAGTCAGTCCACGTAGGCTTTCAGGTATTAATCTCAGCATGTTTGTCCCACAGGAAGGTGACAGTTCGACATCTACAAGTCCCTGCCCATCTGAACGAGGGGGACTTGATGATGTGTCAGTCAGTGAATTTGGGCAGACTGATAATGTAGATGATCTCAAACAGCAAATCTCAATGCTGAAAAATCAAGTTGATCGTTACAAACGCATTATCAGGCACCTGCAGCGCCGACTTCGTAACGAGGAACATTCACGCAGTCCAAATAGAGCTCAAAGCCCTATGAGTGATAGTAGCTCTAGTGGTTGGTTTGAACTCACAGCAAATCAGGATGCCTTTGAGAGACTCAAACAAGAAGTAGATAACTTAAGAGCACAGGTACAGGAGACCAACGAAGCTAATGCTACTCTCAAACATATAAACACTGACCTACAAGATCAGCTGCAGGTTGTCGATGCTGCTACAGCCTCTAGAGGGCGCTGTTTAAGTGATGAGATGCTCAAATCACAAGGAGGAGAAATTGACGTGCTGAAAAAGCAGTTACAAGAATCTCAAAGTCTGTGTGAATTACTGAAGTCAATGATGAATGAGGCATTACAAGCTATGGAGGACGTCATGGAGAAACATGGAGGCGATAAAGAGAAGGAACGTAACATCTCACCAAGTAAGATCAGTCATATCCAGTATAAGATGCAGAAGAGCAGGGACTTGGCTGATAAACTCAATCAAGTACTTAAAGGTCAGTCATATCTCATTAACTTTATCCACTTCTAAGTAGATTAAAATGCTGATGAGAATGTCTATATTGGTAGGATCATTGATTGGTTTTTATCAATGTAATACTCATTTATAGGCGAAATTATACTGAAAGATACAATAAAAGTCCCATGTGAAAGATACAGCTGAATAAACAGCAAAAAACTGTCAATGTATTTTCACAGGAGCGTCAAATCCATCACGTTTAGCGAGTACCAACCGCATCTCTACCCACCCCTCAGAAATCTCAAAAATGATTCATGCATTAATCATTTCTCAGATTCAAATATCTTTGGTTGAAAAAATTTCCAAACCATATGGGAATCCTTTCTCAATAAAGTATCAACAGCTTCACACCAAGTAATTTTTATGGTCATTATTTTTTGGAGTATTTATCAATCTATGACCCTACCTGTAAATGTTACATGTATTTATGGCAAAAATTAATGGAAAGTTTATTCTATCGACTCCCCCCCCCCCTATTCTGTAACATTGGAATTGAAACAAATTGTTTCTGTGAAATAGCTTATGGCATATTCTCACTTCATGAGGATTGCTCTGTGTTTAAGTACGTATGATGAAAAACTATTCATTTGCTTTTATTTATTTCTGAAATCATACAAGACATTTTGAATTACACAAACCTGAAAAATCAAGCCATGCATGTAATTATAGCTCATCATGGCTGAGCTTGGTGCATTAGAATCAAATTGTGGTGGTTAAGTCATCAAGGTGTAGGTTGGAGTCCCGGTATTGACACTTGTGTCCTTGAGAAAAATGCTTTACTATAATTGCTTCTCTTCACCCAGGGGTAAAAATGGGTACCTACATGAACGAGGGTAGAAGTTGAATTTTAAAAAAAAGCCTCTACCCTTGCAGGTGGGAGCTTTATGACAGCTTGGAGTGTACATGTACATGTATACTCCCCAGGGAGCCAAGAAAAATTAAAAGAATATTATTGGCCCGATGACCAGGTCCTATAGTGAAATGCGCTATTATGAACTAGTAATTCCTATTATACCAGTCAATCTTTTCAAAAACCTTTGATTGATACTGTAGTTTTGTTATGATTATGTAGTGGTTGTTTGATTTTCAATCACTTCCTTTATAACGTGTACATCCTGCTTGCTAGTTTTTCTGTATTAACCAATTCATTTGTTACGTGTTACATTCCATTCATTCCTTTTTTCATCTTTGCTCAGTCCCTGATTACAAATCTAAACTCTTGTTTGAACTATTGCTATAGTTACTAAGGGACCTGTTAAGTTGCATACTTTTGTTTCCTCCACATTTTAAAGTAATGTATGTGAGAACTGAAGGATGACAGAAATGTTGGAAGTCGCTGGACACTTACACAATCTATTGCAGCTTTTGAAGCCTCCCTGCATAACAGTTGACAATGTACAGTTATATCAAGTTTAACCAATGCAACATTGGGTTGTTTTCCTTCAGGAATGACATCAATAGGCCTTGCATTTGGCTTTCAGGCCTTTATTCAGGCCTGGAATGACATGGCTTCTCTTGCCTTGGTCTCGACTTGCCTTGGTGCCCTTTGTAAAATGAAAATGGCATCACCCTCTCAAAGATGAAATTCCAGGATTGTTACATTTGTAATTGCCACCTTGATGAAGAACAAGCTTCTTGAGCTCAGGGGACATTAATATTGTCTGAGATTTGATGAGATTGACTTCATTAAGTATCTTTGTTGTCTCTTTGCAGAACCAGTTCATGCTTCCAAGGTTTCCTTTGTTGATGTTAATACAAGACCACTGTACATTGAAAGGTAATGTATGAGAGAAAGACATAAGAATACAAGAGTCTGATCCTCAACTGATTTCATTTGTTTTTGTTAATTATTAGTACCATTAAAAAGTTAAAAAACACTGAACACTGGTTTGTGTGCAGTGGCTGATCAGGGCCCAATGTCATGGCTTTGCTTAACGCAGAATTCTGTGCTTGCAATCACCATTCTCCGCTTTCTGCACTAGCTGTGTAAGAAAAGAAATGTGGAGTACGCATGCGCACAAGCAAAAATTTCCTGCTTACCTCGAAATATGCTTAAGTTAAGCACAAAATTCCCTGTTTCAGTCAAGCGGATTTCTTTGCTTATTGTAAGCAGAGCCATGACATTGGGCCCTGATCCTCTTTCTCTTCAATTACAGAGTTGCATGTCGGTTTAAATATACATCTTATACAAGACAAAATGACAAGCATACACGCCCACAAGCAAAAGTTCCCTGCTAACCTGCTTTCATAAGCGCCATTTCTTTGCTTACGGTGAGCAAAGCCATAAAATTGGGCCAAGATCAATCTCTACTCAGATTCATCATTGACTTTTCATGACTTTGCCAACTGCTTCCAATTTGTGTTTGACTATTTTAGTGAAAGTCAACTTGTTCAATGTGAAAACTAAATGAAGCCATTAACACCCCAACTCATTGTTTATCATGCATTTTTAATGTCGGATGCACTCTGCCAGTCTGCACTAACAAATTTCTTCAATTATGTGGTGAACCCATTCACTCATACACTGGGCTTTTATATAGCGCCATTTTGTTAAAACCACATGCTTAGAATTTGTTCATGCAATGTATGAGAATTTTTTCTTTTACATTGCACCATGTAATGGTTTACAAAGTGCTGTGGCCCAATATGCAGCCAATCAAACCAGGAACACTGGGGTAAACCCCTTCTCTTTACGATAAGTGCACAGGGTTCTTTTACCAGACATGATTTTCATTTTTTGTTTTGCCTTTGGAAAAATCATTAAAAAATATGATTTTAGAGCCTGAAGAAAAGTCTGTCAAAAGCCTGAATCATGTGTACATGTAGGTCAGGCTTCGAAATTGATATTATTTTCCTACTTTTTTCAAAGGATAAAATACTATGCCTGTTTTACGCAACACATGGAAGCTAACACTTTACGTCCCATCTGAAGGATGAAGCAATAATGGTTAAGGACACAAGTGTAACAACTGGGACTCGAGCCCACACTCTGCTGATCAGAAGCACTAAAGCTTGAGTCAAGTGGTCTTATCCGCTCGGCCATGGCATGCTTCATGGTGTATGAAAGCATCTACACAGTACACATACATGACCTATGCAGTGGAATGGTTCCTAATGGTTGGTCAACTTTTTGGCCGAAAATTATGTAAAGTAAGAAGATTAAACAACTGCATGGAAGTTGAGTCACAAATGGAAGATATTGCGTCGGTTGGTTGATGTACTGTCTGATTTCTAATTACAGTCTTGAAGCCAAGGATAAGGACATATCTCGTCTGAAGCGTGAAGTCAAAGAACGTAAACAATTAAACCATAAACTACGAGAGCTTATTACTGAGAATCAACGAGTAGCTGAAGAGACTAGACAAGATCTGGAAAGGTTGGTTCAAGGCACTGATACTGTATGCAGTCAAGCTAATGTACTGCTTATTGCATGAGGGTTATTAGATAATCTTAAAACAATAGACTTTTAGATTATGACTTCATGACTTTAAACTCAATTTATTGCTATGGTCTTTAGTTTTGTATGTGGTTATAAGCAGACTTCTCTCATTACACCATGGCACCCACTCAGATTCATCTTAAGATGATCTGTCAATATCACCATAGTGGTTTGTTTTGTGACATCACTCTTTGCTTTATAGCAATTGATTCAGAGTTAAGATTAATCTTAGCTCTTTGTGGAATTGGCCCCTGGAGTGCCATTTGTTTTATTAAGACTCAGTGCATTAGAAATGACTTCCAAATTTTTAAGTTAAGACTTTCAGGGGCTGCTATTAGTAAAGTATTGGAATACAAAGAACTGGAGCTGACATCGTTCTACATTTACATTGTCAAACTTTACCAAATAATCTCAATTGTTTGAATTGGACAGATTGTCAGGAGAGGTTGAAGAAAAGAATCAGAAGATTTCTGAGCTTCACGGCCAGTTACGAGAATCCCTCAAGACTTCTAAGAGGAGAGCACCCTCTACTGACAGCCATGTTCCACACAGTGCACCCAGGGCTAGCAGAGACCAGCAGCTAGGGCTGTTTGAGGATGAGGAGGACTTCCCTGACTCTGGATTAGCTAGTAATCCTAGAGAGTCTAAGATGAAGCAATCTGATTGGATGAATGATAGAGGATCAGCTGTCGGTCAATCAGGGCCTTTGACCTCCACCAGGAAACCATCATCAGTGACTCATCCCATCACAGCATCTACTCAAACATACCCTCTCACATCAAGCCGTCCTCTTGTTGGTAGCGGCCAGGATCACACCGCAGCAGAACTTACTCACGTTCGATCAAAGCTAAGAGACTCTGACAGACTCAACTCGGCACTCAGAGCCGAATTAGATATCTACAAGTCAGTCTTGGGTGATGGGGATATTCCAGGCAGCAAGCTGAGAGAAGATGGTAAACAAGATCCTAATGATGTCCTTAAAGTGTATTTGGAGGAGCTTCGAGAATTAAGGAAGAAGTTGGAGGAATCTATCCGAGTTAATGATAGATTGAGACAGCAACTGGAAGAAAAGCTTGCAAGTATGGGACAGAGGTCAGGTATGTCTTACCTAATGGCAGAAAGCCATCATTTAGGAAACACGTCTTAGAAAGGTTGTTTGTGTCATGCATGTTGTTATCAAAGGTTGAGTGCGGTGTGTTTGTAATTACACAAATACCTCAGCACAAAAGTAAAAAAACATCTGAATTGTTTCAGGTAATTTTATTGTACAGTTTTGATGGAAATGGAAAAAATGTGTTCAAGTTAGTTTGAATTTTATAAGTAGTGGAAGAAGGGTATGTTCTTAAGTTTGTACAATTCTTCTTAGGAACTGGGACTGTCCCAATTTCTGAGTTTAAAAACACAGAAAAACCACACACCCCATTTTTCAGAGGAGGAATATATATTCCAAAAGTAGTTACTGGCCTGATGATTAGACCTTTTTTTTCAAAGGCTAAAAAAGTAAAAAAGGAATATATTATAACCAGCCACACAAACATAATAAAAAAGGAAGAAGGAGAATCTTCATGCAGATTTCAAATGATGCCAGGTACATGTTTTATCTGCATGTTAATCTGGAGGATTTTGGTTCAAATCCCGCTCTAGTAAATTTATCTTAGTTCAACCAATAATCATTAAACATATGCCCAGTCAGTTTCCATTGTGGACTTTATTCCAAGCCTTGTGTATTGTTCTTGATTAAATTGCAGAAGGTGTAACATTCATCCATCTTCAAGAATCCAATATAGAACTGACTGAACTAAACAACTCTATGAAAACAACACTATCTGAGAAGGAGCATACCATTAAGGACTTGAGGGGTGAACTACAGCACTCCAAGTTATTAAAGTCTGAACTAAACCAGAAGGACTGTACCATTCAAGACTTGAGGGATAAACTACAGAACTATTATTCTTCACAATCTGACAAGGACCATACCATTAAGGGTTTAAGGGATGAACTACAGCAAATTCATTCCTCAAAAGTGGGAGTTATTGAAAAGGATCGTACCATTTCCAATCTTAAGGATGATCTGAAGTTGGCAAGAAAAGATGTTCAAAGGTAAATACAAAACCTCCGGCTATTTACTTCTAACATTCTATTAGCTTGATAATAGGGTGTTTCACACTTGAGCAAGTATTAAATGTGTTTGATAACCCAAAGCAGCAACTGAATCCCTAGCCCTTTCCCTTTGAGAAACAATTTCCTTCATGGGAATGTGGTTTTAGAGACAGGGATTCAACAAAAAAATTCATATGGTGTATTCCAAATACCGATTTCTTCTTCCGGCATGGACATAACAGCTCAAGCTTTTCGGCAATATCTCAAAAACTCTACCACCTTTTGAACTGAAATTTTCACAGGTTAGTATTATTGTACAAGGCCTACATTTACATAAGATTAAAACAATCAAACGGATCCCAAAACCAAAGGTATACTTTGCCTTTAATGGTTCAATGAATGCACAGAATTCCACAACTTATCCTAGCACCTATGTGTTAATCAGGTACAAAGCTGAAAGCCAACGCTTGAGAGATCAGATTGAAGAAAACACACATCTAGCTGAATCCCTTCGTTTTGAACTCAGTGTTTATGAGCACATCCATACCAAAGGTAGGTAGAAGCTGTGGTTAGGAATGTAGAACACGGGGCTGAGCAATCAAACTGATACTGTTGTGTGTTCGGATTGACTATTTTATTACCTATATATAGCTTCAGAAATGATACTTCAACTGCCATCTAATACAATGATTGTCTTCATTGTCAGTCTCCCTCATTAAAGGTAGGGTCATCCTTTGGTAAATACTCCAAAAATTAATTACCGTAAAAACTTATTTTGTGAGAAGCACTGCAGCAGTTCATAGTTTTATGTATTTTGTGAAAGGATTCCATTTGAAGTAATATGTTTATGGTTTGAATAATTTTCACGCCAAAACATTGGAAACTGAGAAACGATTCACGCATGAGTTGTCACACAGATTTCTGAGGGTTGGTGTCCTTTGCAAATGCTGGGACCAGAGATGTACAATGTAGTTGTACCTGCTGTCACCTCGCTAAACGTGGATAGATTCAAAACTTGTGTGAAAATACTGTGACAGTTTCTTTTCTTCTGTTTTCTCAGCAAGTAGACACTCTATTCAGCTGAAACTTTCACATGTGACTTTTATTGTATCTTTCTTTATGGTTTTACCTATAAATCAGCATTAGGGTAACAAAAACCAATCTATGACCCTACCATTAAGTCTCTAAACACAGTTTGTCATTAGAAAGTTTTAGATACAAACTATGTGCGCACACACACACAAACATGTGTCGTGTGATACAATACTTTTTGATATGAAAAACAAATAGCGTGTGTACCTGCCAAAAGAACTGCTTTAAAATTAATTTTCTGTAAAATGACAGTAAAGATCACAGAAGTAAATTAGT
>JAUELU010000008.1:13198526-13216015 GCA_032357145.1 Evasterias troschelii
TGGCTGTGGCTGTGGCCTTGGCTGTGGCTGTGGCCGTGGCTGTGGCTGTGGCCTTGGCTGTGGCTGTGGCCTTGGCTGTGGCTGTGGCCAGCATTGTGCTGATTCGCGCCCCGGTCATCCATGGCTGGTTTCTTGTTGCATACCCACGTTTCACTACATACCAAACTTTTCGTGTGCTTTACTTGTAATGCACATGCAGGTCTTCTATTAGAATGGGTGTTGTCATCCAACCATCCGATTAAAAAAGAGTGTAATTTAAAAAAAAAGAATACAGAGAAAAGAAACCCATTTACATTCACTTGAATATGGACAAATTAAAGGAATCAGTGAAACAGGATGCGTGGCTCAGTGACTACATGTTTTGTCTTTGCTTGCAATGTGTTAATTTTACAAATTTTCCAGCATTCAACTGAAACTGTTGAATGAATTTGTTCACTTATCATACCTCAGCCGTGCTAATTAATGCGCCATTTAATGGATAATTTCTTGCAGTCTATAATGTGTATGTTGGTAATATGTACACGGAGAATGCACACAGTAACCCTGTCCTGGTCACCTTCTGTCACTTCATGGTGTTTGACGTCCTGAAGTCACAAAAGAAACATCGCAAAATGAAACGCTTGACTGAGCGAGGTTTTACCATCAGTCAGGATATAAACACTTACAGCGATCTTGAAGAGGAAACAGATGAGGAAAAAGGTATGGGTTAATGTTTTACCCCCTCTCCCAAAATCAAGTCCCCTTCCCCATTCTCAAGTCCCCTGGTCACCTGTTGAAGACATAACTCTCCCCCATGGTTGACTTTAAACTTGCGCCATCAGATAATAGCAGTAATCTCGCTACCAGACCTCTATTCCTTCTGCCTGCTTCCAATGTACCAATTATCATTACAACTATTCAGTTACCCTTTTATGGGGGGGGGGTAGCTTTTGAACCCCTTCCCTGGTACAGTTTCAGGATCTGCACATATAGACTGTTCCGAATAATCAATATTTTCTTCTTGTTGTTAAGGGCCAACAAAGCCGGTTGGTTTATTCAAGTTCTTCCGTTGGCACCTGGCAATTACACTCATCAACAATCCTTCTCTGATTCACCTACGTAAACGTCCTGCCGTTTCGTTAAATGAAGAAGTTACCATGCATAATGGAGAACTAAAAGTTGTTGACATTGGGGCAGATGGCGGTGGCCAACATAACATGATGCCCCATATGGTAGAGGTAAGCTGCTTTTCTCATACACTCAACAGTTATAATGCCCGGGGCCCACTTTCATGAATCCTGTTGGCATAAGAACTTGCAAAACATAGAAAAATTTTGCTTGGCAATAATAGGTTACCAGCCAAAATACCATTCAGTTGCCATTGCTGCGACTGTTACTCCACTCATTTCTTGATTGGCAAAGAAGTTTGCTAAGCAGAAGTATCTGCTGAACAGATTTGTGAAATGGGTCCCCGTTATGATATAGTGCTTTAATTATCAACGCCTGACAGGCAAATCAAAGAACTCATTATTTTTACATCAGATGTTTGGAAGAATAATACAGCACCTTGTAAGGTTTTACACAGTGATGCAGCGCAATCTGCAGCCAGCCATACCAACCTTATCGATAAGTTTACTGGCTTCTTTTGCATGTACATGTATGATAAGTCGCATGTTACCTGAAATATGGAATTTTAAGAAATCTGAGAAGTACATTTCAACAAATTTAGAAACCTTGTACAATTGAACTAAATAACAATAAAGAACAATCCCCCAAAGTATGTCCTCTGGTTTTTGACTCTTCATGGTTAGTTGAAATCTTATTCCTTAGGATCGGTAGTTAAAAGATAGAATAGACTTTCCACAATAGATCTTATGCACATGACGAGTCATTTGAGTAGGGCGCCCTCAGCTAGAGGACAAAAGAAGGTTGCGCATTGGTGCATCAGGGTTTTCCATTGTTTCATCATTGTTTTACATCTAAGATGGCAGCATGATGACATCAGTGCTGGAGGGCTATAACAGTTGAACATTTTCATATATATGTGAAGTAAGTTTTGAGAGATGCTGCCTGGTATACAAGCCGCGGAATGCATTGTTAACTGAAAATCAATCTATAAGTTGCAGTTATTATAAAATTCCATAATTTACAATATCTATTATATCTTATACATGTACTGAAAACTAAATCAGGGATGAATACAAATAAAGTGGAATCTATTGAGGAGGAGGCTTCTCTGTCATTGATTTTGTTTGTTTGCAAATGACCATCGTTCTTTTCCTGCCAGGTGATAAAACGCCACCATCTTGATAAGAAAAGAAGCAGTATTGATGCAGCTAATGTAGGAGACCTTCTAGTGGATGACATCAAACCCATACTTGAGGGTCAACAAACTCAACATCCAAATGGTTCTTCCACATCCAAAACCAAACTAAACCAACCCAGTTCTAACTGTTAATTCTGCCAAAGCTGCAGTAGACCTAGGCCGTATCTGAATTGGCTGTGACTGTTTCTAAGGGTGTTGCTAAAGTCGGCAATTCACTGGACACAGCCTTATAATCATTACCCTTACCCTCTGCCCCTCCATTCATTGGTAAATTACAACCTCTACAAGACAATGCACCCAAAAGTCTGAGAGTTTAAAATTGCTGTTAGCTCCAACAAGGATTGACAGTAGGGCCCAATTATACGAAGCTGCAGTAGAATAAATAGCAAGACAAGTTTTCAAGAACTAATCTATACAGCTAACATAGATATTTAAACAAAGTGTTTTCACAAACTGAATTTACAACTATTTAAATAGTTACACTAAAATAAGATCTACTGTTCATGTAAGTTTAATTTTCTCAACATAGAAAAAACTTTTACTCGTTCTTGAGTAACTTAAAAAATTTGATCCAACTCAACTGTTTTATGGGAAACCATAGCTGAAAATTGTATCTTGTTGTAAAAACATGTTTCTATATTTTCAGTATACTTGAGTATGATTTTAAAAACCTGAAAATTTTGAAATTGGTGCCAAATCCTTTAAATAGCAAGAAGTGCTCACTATTATCTCAGTTAATGATACAATGATTTTTATTAACCTAAAAAGTTTATTGAAAATGCTATATGAAGGCTAAGATTCATTAAAAAAAATATATAACAAAATAAACATAAAATAAAGAAGGGCTTGGTTTGAGAAATGTGTACATACACTTGAGTGTCAGTATTTCAATCAAAGCTTGGATTACAATAAAAAATAATATATTCATTATGCATTTATGGTGCAAATCAGTACAATATTTGATTTAAAACATTCAAATTTAAATTATCAATTAAAAGGTGGTATTTCTTTCTTTTCTTAGTACTCAAAAAAGAATTACTGTAAATGTTGGTTTATTTCCTTCTCAGTAAACAAGTTTCAAATGAGCAAAGGTTTTTAAATTGAACTTTAAACCTTCTTGGACCAAACAAAATTTGATTAAATGTAATAAATGCATCAGGGATGAAGATTAGACCTTTATCATGGTGCGGCCATCTTGATTTTCTCCCATTCAACTCAATGTAACCAAACCAAGGCTGGAAGGACAAATAGTCTGTGTTTTTTTTTGTACTATTGATCTTGTTATTCATTACTGTTTTAAGATACAGGGAACATGACCAAGATGGTGGCAGCATAATAAAGGTCTGTTTGTTTTTGTTTTTGTTTGTTTAGTTTTTTTTTTTTTTTGGAGGGGGGGTTTACACCCACACCAGTGTGTGATGACATGCACTGTAGGCCTATATCCACAGAAAGCAATTACTGAGACAATCTTGTCAGTATTTCAATTGGACGGGCTTGGATTCCGGAGGTCCAGTTGGCCCAAGTAATATTAAGTATAGCATTAATCATGCAGTATTTTAATATCTGATTGCTTTGTTACATATATATGTTATTCTTTAAAATAGATTTGGTTTTTTTGTACATAAAGTAATCAATCACATAATCCTAGCAGTGCCTATATAAAAAATGAGTCGTATAAATGATTAAATCAAAGTTGGATACGTTCCGAATCCCAGTGTCTGTACAACTAGGTCAATTATATCAGCACCTTAGTTGCTGGTAATTAATTATGTTCTTGTCCTTGAACAGGTTGATTTAATTAAAACTGTTTAGATTTGATTAATATTCCAGTAATGAATGTGGAAATTAGTTTACTGTTTTTCTGTCACCCATAGTCTGGTCTTGGGGTGTTATTGATGTTTAGCTTGAAATATTGACTATGTACATTCACATTTGCTTATGGAACACTTTGCAACTTAATTTTGTGAAAGCAAAATTATGCAGACCAGCAGGGCCCAATTTCATAAAACCTGTAAGCACAAAAACTGTTTAAGCCCATGAAAAAACCTGCTAAGCAGAAACAGATAACCAGCCAAAATTCCATGTAGTTTACATTGTTGCGACCGGTGCCCCATTCATTTTTGTTTTTGCTGAGCGAAGAAATTTTCAAAGCAGTTTTTTTCTTCGTGACAGCTTTGTGAAATTGGGCCCAATAGCAAAAATGAGCAGGATACCAGTCAAAGATGGTAGGCCTACACATGACATTGTATTTGGAATGGTTAGCATATTCTGGTAAGTGCAACCTTTTGTGTGCTTAAGCAGCTCTATGGGTTCTGAACTGAGTGGCATCTAAAAAAAAAAATCCTAATGTGAGATTCACATTTGATAAAAAATAATTCGGACTAACATTTAATAAAGGAAATCCTTTAATTATATTGACTTGTACGACAGAAATGCTCTTATAATTCTTTAATTCTGCCATTTACACGCAGACAAAAAGGGAGAGTTCAAAAATATTAAAGTATAACATCTTTTATTGTTTGATTATACCTCTATTTGTTGCCTTTATACAGTAATAAATTTAACAACTTTCTTGAAGATTTAACTCTTAATGTAAATTAACATATTGTGTTGTACTATACAAAATAGGGATGAGAAATTTCAGACTCTTATCTGAATTCAGACTTTTTTATGTCTGTGTCGTGAAATAAAATAGCTGTTAAATCCTTCAACTATAAAGGAATAAGCTCTTTAACCACTCTAGCTAGTGCTGAGGATACTGTTCCCAGAATTCAGCTCATTGGATCCTAGTTTCAGAAAATCTGTGTCAGCAATGACTGTCACCCCTGACAAAAGTATGAGGCATTTAAATGGATTGACACAGTCCAGAAAATGATGAGTGAGCCAATATCACCAAGTCTTGGTGAGACGGCCATTTGAATATTAATTTTTTGTTTCTGCATCTTTGGCGAAATTAATTCACATGACACAAATGTATGGCAAAGTTTGCCCTTCAGATTCAGATAAAACAATAACAAATGTAGAAAATGCTCAAAGTGTCACAATATCAAAATGCAGAGCCTATAGTAACAGTACCCATGTCATCGAGCTAAGTGGTCTGTGTCGTCTATTTCTATGGTCTGGACTAAAAACGTTTGATACAAAGTCTTGTTCAGCCATGTCGTCTTTATGGTAATGTTTAGTTTGACGCACATGTAAAACATTGGTAATTGTCAAAAACCAGTATCTACATTTTGTGTGACTCAATGCTATACATAAAATAACAAACCTGTGAAAATTTAGGCTCCATCCAGTCATTCATTGGAGTCACAATAAAACAGTGAAAAGTTCCCTTATGTTTTAGAATACTGCTTTAGAATATGAGTTTTGGTTCTACACTATTATTGTTTACTCAATTCTCCAAATGTATTACATTTCAGGCAAAAATATTTCAAGGAAAGTTTTCCACTATGACCATCTTTATACAATGTAAGTTATGTGTAAATCTGTGAACATTTATGTTTTTAATCCTACCATTTAGTGCAAACCCTTTAAAATCTTATTCACTTGTGAATATATTACTTAACATATCAAAATGGTATTCAATTATCATAATAAAAGAAAAACGTTTGTCTGTATATATACATTTTGTAAAAATCTCGAAAAAACAACCCAATGGTGTAGTGTTCATAAAGCAGTTATAAACCATTGACTGGGTCAACATTTTACAGAAAAAGCTTGACAGAAAACGAAGTTCCTAACAAGGTATTTTACTAGAATTTTAATTTATCCCTAGTTGATAAAGTTAAGTAATTGGTCAGTAAGTCCATTGTAAAAAAAGAAAACGAGCAAACAAACAAAATTAAACAAAATGATGGACCGCCTGTGATTTTTTTTCTTCAAATTTTGAAAGTTTTCTTCAATATTTCTCAAGGATTTCTTCTCATTCTGATCCCTTCAGTTCACTCTCACATCCTCCTTGCATGGTCCAATATTGCAGATGAGAGAAGCACCAGGGATGTTGTAGACAAAAACAGGGTGAGTAGTAGTTGGTTCTAGCACCGGTCGCAACTCTTTCGACAATTTTGTCTCATGTAGCCTTTGTTGGTCTCACACTCCCCCCGTTCAGCCCATTCAATGCAGCTTCTGTTTGTGTCATAACAGATTGGATTGACTGTGTGTACAAGTATGTGACCAACAAGGTGGATAGGATGGAGGTTGGTTGGGGTTGGAGGAGATTGTTGGGGGTTGGAGGAGATTGGTGGACGTTGGAGGAGATTGGTGGAGGTTAGAGGAGATTGGTGGAGGTTGGAGGAGATTGGTGGGGGTTGGAGGAGATTGGTGGACGTTGGAAGAGATTGGTGGGGGTTGGAGGAGATTGGTGGAAGTTGGAAGAGATTGGTAGGGGATGAGTCGGGAAGATAAACGGATAACAAATAATCTTGGTTAATAATAGAGGAAAGAAAAGAGCAAATACTAGATGGGATGGATGTCAATAAATCCAATATTTTAGAATCTGGTGTGCACAATGTGTCATTTAAAAAATGTCTTTCCATTTCTGATGACTACATCGTCCTATTGTTCTTTCTCTCATTTAAGTCAATGTAACCAAAATGAGGCTGAAAGGGAAAAAGGTTTGGCCCTCGGCTTTTTAGGGGTCATGAAGTTTAGTATGCAACTGTTTGAATGCAAAAATTAGTTGGTGGCCTGACATTTTTACCCTAGTTGGGTGTCGTGGCTGAGTGGTTTACATCATCGGATTCAAGTTCTGGTGGTTAAGTCATCGGGGTGTGGGTTCGAGTCCCATTCATGACGCTTGTGTCCTTGAGCAAGACACTTTGCTATAATTGCTTCTCTTTACCTAGGGGTACAAATGGGTACCTGCAAGGACAGATATTGATATTGTGTTTGACGGCAGCTCGGGCTGTATACTCCTCAGGGAGCTGAGAAAGATTAAAAGAATGTTCCAATGACCAGGACTCTAATGTAAAGCGCATTGATGTGTTGTTGTAAAATGCACTTATTATTATTATTATTATTATTATTATTATTATTATTATTATTATTATTATAAGAGGAGTCTTTCTCAAAGCCTTCAAAAAAGATTCTGCTATGGTCGAAACGTCAAGCCAATTACTAATTTTCGCATTCATACCATAGGTCCTTTTGCTTGGTAGGGAGTTTGCAATCAGCTAATTCTATTTTCTCATTACTGTTTGAACACAGGGAACAAAATGGAGCTGACTACAGTCTGATGAGGATCTCATTGTAGAAGACATGAGTCATGGTGGTCACATTTAGGCTGCTGGTCTACATCAGTTAAACCAACTGCTATATGTCTGCTGTGAACTATAGCTGTTTTAATGGTACGTCTTTCATATCATTATAAATCAGCATTGCTGTTTCCATGTCTGTTATGTCACCTATGTCACACGCAGGTCATTTTGTCATCATATACTAAAAAATTATGTTTCTGCATGATTCATCATTTAGTAGATGTTAATTTTACATTGGGAAGGTAATTTGTTTTTTTGAATGCTCAAAGCCAAAACCAAGGTTGCCTGTAAATATGGCGTTTATCTGAAAAGATCTCTTGCCTCTGGCAAACTAATTCCAGTCATGTGATCAACTGTCTGGTTTTATAGTCACATTGTTTGACCTTTAACATATTTATTTTCTCATGTTCACAACATTTGATGCTGTTATGTGTTACACATACAGGAACATTCTTTGCGCTTAGATTTTGCTCCATTGTAATAAAAGCTCCTCCCTAACACACAAGAAATCTACCTCAAAAAAAGGGCGCAACCAAGTTTTATTGAGGGTGATGCGTGTATTAAATTCAATTCAATTTTTTATATCCCAAAAGGGTAATTCATATGCTCGCATACAGTAAAAACAATAGCCCGTATACACAAGCGACATTTTAAAAATATACCGTATTGATGCATATTGTGAACAAGCTGCCAAGATGGACACAAATCTGTGAGAGATTTTATAGTTGTGTATCGCATTGCTTTCAAATCATGATGGTTGCCATGATGGTTGCCGTTGTTGCTTTGACTCGGTTCCAGCGCGCTGATTATTTGGACGTGTATATAGGTTAAGGTTATGGTTACATTGATACTCACAGTCACAATGGTCACAGCTCTTGGGGCAGTTGGGTAACATCCACTGTGGATTGGCTGAACATTCTCCTGTTTCCGCCCACTGTACACAGTTTGAATCAGTGTCCTTGCAAGCTGTTTCAACCAAAACCACCATTCATCAGTATGTCAATAGAGGGGGGGGGGGGAATTGATGTTTTTGTAACATTCCACTCAGGGCCCAAGTGTGAAGCCTGTAAGCAGGAAAACTTGCTAAGCACAGACTAATCTTACTTAGCAGTAACATGTTACCAGCCGGCTTTCCATGATGTTTACATTGTTGCTACTGGTGCCCTACTTATTTTTCGTTTTGCAAAGAAAATAGCTTATGAAATTGGGCCTTGATGTCTTTAAATTGACACAATCAATAAGCAGAAGTTTGCTTAGTGCCCTGGGCCCAATTTCATAGAGCTGCTTTTAAGCAACAACATATTGCTTAAACCTTTTCTGCTGCTCAAAAATAAGGAGTATACCAGTCAAAGATTGTACATGTGACATGTTATTTTGGCTGGTACCCTCGTTCTGTTCAGCATAACTTTCTTGTGCTTCGCTACCCTTTTTGAGCTAATGCAGCTCTATGAAATTTGGCACTTGTCCCCATTTCATAAAGCTTTTAATCACAACAACAAATATGTTTAAAACAGAAACATCTTGCTTTACATGGTATTTGGGCTGGTAAGCTGTTTTTGCTTAGCAAGATTTGATGTGCCCAGCAGCTTTAAGATGGCAATAAAGGTTATTTTACAATAGACATGTTGTTTCACTTGGAAGGGATTGTACACTTTTACCCTTTTGTGAACTTTAATTTATCAGAACTTGCAAGAGAAGGATCCAATTCAGAATAATACAAATTAAGAAAACAAAATTTTCTTTGTTTTAGGTGAAATTAGTCTTTGTGTGCGGACTTCTATTAAAATAATGTAAATAACGTTTTCTTGAGCCTGGAGCGCCATTTAAATTTAAACAAATGTTTTTGAAAATGAATTCTTTTCCCCAAAGAAGGTGATGTACAATCCCTTGTAATGAGTGAGTTCTATTGTGTGATACATTTTAAAGAAATGTCAATCTTTTGTTTGTCATCATCACATTCCTGCAAATAGTTTTCAATCTGACATGTTCTCTTACTTCTCTGACATGCTACCCATCTGACATGCCCACTCCTCTGACACGCCCACTCCTCTGACACCCCCACTCTTCTGGCACGCCCACTCCTCTGACATACCCACTCCTCTGACACGCCCATAACTCTGACACACCCACTCCTCTGACACGCCCACTCCTCTGACACGCCCACTCCTCTGACACGCCCATTACTCTGACATGCCCACTTTTTGGCATACCCACTCCCCCGACACGCCCACTCCTCTGACACGCCCACTTCTCTGACATGCCCAATCCTCTGACATGTCCTCTTGTCTTATTCATCCTCAGTCTGTACCCACATTTGTCAAAAAGTTTCTTCTCATATCAACACTTGCTTTATCTCACATTGATTTTTCCCTCCTTCTGGCTCTAAATAGTCTTGGAGTTTGTGCTTAAACTTGAAATCTAAAAAAGCAAGTAACAGTCAGATCATTTCTGTTGATCCAGCAATTCCACTGAGCTGCATGTTTACACATTGTTTGCATAAATTACACATAAGTATAGAACTGTTTTCTTTAGGCTCAATCTGGCAAAATGCCATAGATAATTTTCAGCAAACTTTCAAACTGGAGAGTTCCATGGGGCTGGGGCATCACAATTAAATTGTAGCCAATAACTTTGAGAAATTAATTCCCTAAAAATCTTTGTTTTCTTCTTCAAATAATGGAGAAGAAACCCCCACTCTTTTCAAAAGAATATTGGAGTAGACCAACTTAAGTGTTAAAAGCTATGGTAGGCATTAGTTACTTGGGAAAGGAATAACTCTTTGAATAGCTCAATCAAGAGTTATTTATCAGATTATAAAATGGACAGGGTGGATATAGGGTGGATAAACAGGGAATGGAAAACAAAGGAAAATGTTTGGTTTTTCTGTAGGCTTAGTTATTCCACATTTATTAATATATGATATTAAAGACATGCAGGTGTTACAGTGAATAATGAAGTAACAGTGGAAAGGAATTTAATTACAGTATTTTACAATCAATTTCTGCAAGTTGAACTATCACAAATGTTGAAAAATCACAATTAACATCAATGCACAGTTTTACTTATTTGCCTCTGACTCGGTTCGATATAACATATTATCATTGCAAGTATCTACCTGCTCAAACACATTCATCAGACCTAGACATGTTAAGCACTATCTACTCCATGTGCTCTGAGATTTATAAAAAGAAACATTTCAGCATAGCTGTGATTAGTGTAGTATTCCTGATAACTATGTACTTCTTAAGCCTTGGACTTGCTCAAGCAACAGTACTGCAGTTTTCTTTTATTTAAAAATGTTCGAGCACAGGAAGATGTAATGCATTTAAAATTAACATGAAGATTTCCCTACTTCAGTTAAATTAGCCAGTAAATATGGGGTTGGGAGTTTGTTTGGATTGAGGGAAGTGTTACAAGTGATGGCCTAGTGAAAATCATCTTCAATGTGACATGGCTGCCATAAATAAGTAAGTTAATCTGCCAGCAAAATTGAATTGCCTGATTTTGAATGTGTGCTTATAGTAAATAAGCTATCACCTGCACATTCGTGGAATATCTAAAAATGAATTGGGTCTGCATCCCTTTGGCCTTGTTGGACATGGGACGCAGAAGTGCTATATTTTTCCGTATCCCACTGCGCTTGTGGGCTGACTAATATTACAATTATTATTAGTATATTTTTTTTGGCAAGATGGATTTTAAATCTGACGTCTCTAAGAGGATACCTGTGCCCTGTATGTCCACCTAAGATCCACCCTGGATATGAATTAGTGGGTTTTAGTAGTGGGAGGGTTTAAGCTACATTATCCTGTTTGAAAGTGTGACTTAATTCCACTGTAAGCCACGCCCACTTCACACAAACTGGCTCCACTGGTTACCAGAATGGAACGTTTAATAATGGCAATAGACTTCTACACCACTCTTCAAATACTAGGGTCTTTGCAGAATTACAATTTTCTGCCATGAGAAGTGTTTGAAAGATTTTTATGTGAGATTTCTTGAAGTGTATGCCAGCTTTGGAGTGGGAAGTAGCAAAACTTTGGGCATACAGCAGATACACTTGGATGTGATGCAATGACTTAGCAGTAGGATAGGCAAGGAAGGGATATGATGCATGATTAGCATTAGGCTTCATGATGAGAGAAGTGAGGGACGTGGAATAAGTTGAGACAGTTCTAGACAGGCTTAAGGAAGCAGCATCTGGATACATTCAAAGTATACTAATTAAGATGGCAAGTTATTATACACCATTGCCTTGCTATCACTTCTCAGATTTGTAAAGGGTAAAACTGCAAGCCTCTTTATGTTGTACCCACACATCGAACATGTATGGGCAAGTCCAAGAAGTGGGCGTGAATTACATACAAGGCATTTAGAAAGTTCCATCTGTGAAAAACATTCAGATAGTCATTGGTTTGAAGGGTTTTGATTGTGTGATGGGTATCTGCTAGGAGAATACTCTCAGGAATTTATATTTTATTAGTCATTGGGATAATGATGTAATTAGAGAGCTCAGGTTGCTGTAGTAGTATTTTCTTTTCTTTCAATTTACCGTTGTTTTGACCACAAGAGGGTGCTTTCAACAGCATATTGCCTTGCATCACAATTATCTTAATTTGATTGCGGTATGTTGTTTCCTTGTATCAATGGCCAAATATATAACAACGATGGAAACAAAAATTGTTTGACTTGCTTTGCATCATGTAAATATGAATACACGACCTAACTCGGTCAAAAATACTGCAATTTGAACTGCTGTAAAAACGTAGTTCAAGTAGTTAAACTGTAACCAATGAGCCAGTGGTATATCAAATAATACACTGATGGAATATTGGGATGAGTAAAAGCTGAATTAATGACTGTATGCATGCATGATAAATTGCAGTTACATGTACAGCGCTTCAGGCAATTTTGTTTAAACTAAAATTTGACTTTGAAAATAAAAGTCAAAACTTATCCATCTGGAGTTCCTTCATTATTTCCCATCTTTCTGTAAAAGAACGTAAAAGCCACAAAAAGGACAATAGTTTATATCACTCAATACTCAAGATCCTCGAAAGTACTAACACAATTATCCTTAAAATGAGATGATTCTAGTACACATGACCTTTGACTTAATGTCCCATACAAAGGACAAAGCAATTATAAAAGTATCTTGCTGAAGGACACAAGTGCCACGGCTGGGATTCGAACCCACACTGATCAATAACACCAGAGCTCAAGTTCGGTGCTCTTAACCGCTCAGCCACTTGTCAATACAAAATGACCGAGTCTTAGTCTTTCTTGTGTTTTACCCACACCAATGTGTGTTAAGCACCCTATTCTCAATACTTTCCCCCGAGTGTACAGTGCTGAGTATACAGAGCTTATCACACATTGGTGAACTTGTAAAAAGCACAAATAGGGTTCTTTATCCCGGTGCAAATTTAACATCTATTAAAGTTTTAGTCTTGTTCTACTTAATTTAGTGCTTCATTTCCCAACTGGGGCACAAAATGACAGTCTGAGAAAAGTAACCGCCCCCCCACCCCCCCATGCACCTATTATTGTTCACCATTCCTAGGTGACAATGAAGCTATTCTTCTCAGAGATACTTAACTTTATTGTTTTGTGTTTTGTTTTAAAGAGGAAGTAATGATTGATGATTCAGTGAGTTGCAGTCAGGAACTCTACTTGTGGACACCCACTTGTCACCTGCATTCTTTGGCTCTATGAAAGTTTCACATATATCCACTCTGCCTTCAATCCAGTTGAGGAGGGGGGAGAGATGCTGAAACGGACCTCCCGAGAAATTCATCCGCAATAATCTGGAAGGTAAGTGAAATCTATTTTTTAATATCCATTGATATTAAGAATGTTCTAATTAGTAAGAATGGCCATATTCTGCTGTGTACACAGCCACCAAAGTAACTGTGCCACACAGGACAGCTTGTAAATTTTCTGCTGATCAGCTTTTCCCCTCTAATTCTTAATTCCAGTTTCAAAGAAAACTTAAAAATACCAACATTATGTTGTGTTTTCTCGGCAGTCTTTTTTAAATTTCAATAATAAGGTGCATGTATAGGCTTATGATTGATCTTGTTGGTTTGACTCTCTTGGCTTAAGGGATTTTTTGTACATGGCTCATGGTTTATGTTGCTGTAACATCAGTTGTTTTGCGGTCTTTTAAGAGTATGTTTTATGCTAAATTGATATGTGGTGCACCCTCACAGATAATTGGTAACAGGTGTCTGATCGGACTAATTTTGTCATGGTCTTCCTCTAAGTAATAGCATAATAACAATTTTTTTAAAATAGCGCTTTACCCTCCCGGCATCTCAAACTGCTTATTTTTATTATTTTAGAAAAAGAATTAGTTGTTACAAATCGCTTACCAGTCAAAAGGACCAATATGGAATAAATTCAAAAAGTAGTCAATGGCCCGACGTTTCAACTCTGCAAGATTTGGAATGTCAGGCCATTAACTATTTTTTGTAATTTTATTTGAAGACAGATTTTTGAAGTTTTTGAATTATGAGACCAATTATGTAGCACCTTAAAAGGGTTAACAAGTTGATGTAGCATAATTAGCAGCCACTGCCAGAAATACTTGGGCAAACACCTTCTCTTAGCAATAAATGTAACTGGATTCCTTCAAGTTAATTACACATCACAGGGGATCTTCGCCTTTACAGCCCATCTGAAGCAATAATGGTCAAGTGTCTTGCTTAAGGACACAAGTGTCAAGACTGGGACTTGAGCCCACACTTGATGATCTAAAACATCAGAAGTCAAGTCTGGTGTTAAACCACTCTGTCATGATGCAGTTTATTGGACAAAGTACATTGACATCACAGCCATGAATGTTCTTCTCTACTAATAATCCTTCAGGAAAACAGTTTAAAACTGTTTTGTGAATAGTGGCTTTATAATAATACTTACAGTTAGCACATATTGCAGCTCTTTGGGCAGTAGGCGAACATTGAGGCAGCATTGCTCTGACATTGCCCATCGTTAAAAAGCTCAAGGCAGAGTGTTGGGTCGTAGTCAATGCATTCTGGAAAGGAATGATTATGATTGGTATGATATTTTGGAATCAATCCTTGGTCAGCCACCTTACTACATTCCCATACAGGTCTCAAAATTGCTCTTTGATGGTTCAAGACAAATAGTTCTTGGTAAAGAGCACCGCACCAAGTCTCTAGTTTCTAGGAGTAAAATCTGAACATTCATATTAACATTGCATTCACCTTGTGTCTCAATAAGTTGCAAAAATAAGGTAATTGTTCCTAGAAGGCAAAAAGTGGGTGCACCAATTTTTCTAGGGGGCTCTTCTGTCAAATTTAAAAAACGAGCCTGAGGTAGCCTCAGGCTTTTTTTATTTTGTTATTATTCATTTATCATGAAAGGAAGTTCTCTCTGGAACTATCAAACCTTGTGGCCAAAGTGTCTTTCCTCCAATACTTTAGAGCAGTATATTAAAACAGGACTGTTCAAACTTGTGTCTCATCAGCTAGAGCGTTGGTTTAGCTTATTACTCCCTCAAAAAAAAGTGAGCTAATTTTGCTGGCTTACGTGAACAGGTGTTACAGCTCATTGGGCAGCTGAAAAGCATAAATTGAGGATTTGATTGGCATTCTCCACTGTCGGCCCATTTCGAGCACTTATCCTTGATATCCACACACCCTGGAGTGAAATCTGAAATGAGAAAACATGAATAACTGTGTGTCACGGGACTGTTAGTAATAATTTACAAAATGTTTTGATTATGTGCCTTTGCAAGACAAGCAGACCCCTCAAAGTGATTTATGTCTATTCAGTGGGCCCTCAGCATTCCTGTAACCATCTCATTTCATTTAGTCATTCTGGTTCGTGAAGCCAAGGACTCTCAAAACAGCAAACTTAATCACTATAGCCAAGAGCCTAAGTTGAGAGAAGACAAAGAAGGATCTAGTTTTAGATGTGGGAGGAAAACCTCATAGTATTATTCCAGGGAAAACCCACACAGTCAGGTAGGGACTGAAAAACCCAATCTAGGTAGTGCCCACAGCTTGATTCAAAACGGGGTCCTAGAGGTGGAAGGCGAGGAAAGATACCACTACCCCCAAACCAACTCCTTAGGAGATTCAGGAAACAGTTTGATAACATATTTACCTTTGGGTACCAGGCTACACGAATAACAGCAAAAGTCCTTCATCCATTCTGGATCAGTCTCACATTCACCATCAAGAGCAAGTTCAGCACAGTACTCCACAACATCCAAACATTCTGTTGATGGGTCTGGTGCTGTACAAACAGCAACAAAGATCATTTAACAAAACAGTGATTTGAAGATGATTCAATGAATGAGTTTATCTGATCAAACCCTGGCTTCATGGGTCATCTCTCAGTCCTATATACGAACACTTCATGAAAGGACTGCACACCACATGCATGAATGGAAGCTGAATAAATCCCAAAAGTGTCCATGTGGACAAAGAGATTTGGGGAACTTTCAAAGTACTGCATGAAGTCACTGATAGAGCTGGCAAACTTGTTTGAAAATTATAATGTACTTGCTGGTCGAGACGTCAAATTGTTGACCACCGATTCTTTTCAGGACCACCACGACTCATAAAGAGTTATATTATTAATATATCTGGTATCGAAACTTCATAACTGAACTTAATCACTGTAACTTGCAAGCCTGAAGAAACCTGTAAACAAGGGTTTTTGCTTTGTGAACAGAAACACCAGGGTTAACCCCTACTCTTTTATGATAAGTGTTCTGGGTTCTTTTACGTGCACTACCAATCCTAGTGCATGTCAAAAATACCTAACCCCACACTTCGGGGGCATGGCCATATTTTCGAGATGCTGTGGTCTTTCGAAGCACAAGTACAAGCTTGGTAACTGTCAAAGACCAGTGTCCACACTTATGTGACCCAAGATATACATGAAATAACAAACCTGTTGAAGTTTAAGCTCAGTTGGTCATTTGAGTCACTAGAAAATGGTGGAAAAATACCTTTTAAACGCCTTTCACTGGTTTGGATAAAAACTAATTGTTTCACTCATTTCTCAAAAACTTAATTTTTCCATGCACAGATATTTAAATAGAAGTTTTTCAGCATGACCTTCTTGTGACCATAAATATCCTGTGCAAAATCTGTGAACATATTTTACTCTATACAAACTCCCAAGTCAGATTTGGCCTTGATTCTGGGTCCTGTGGTGTCTGACCCATTTTTGGGTCAGTGTGACTCAGAATATGAAGCAAAAGTACCCAGAAGTGGGTCAAACTGATGCAGAACCGGAGATAAATCCCATTTTAAAAATCCCTGTTTAGCATGACCAAGAAATGGATCAGTTTTTATAAGTTTTTAGAGTGTATATTTTCACTCTTACCAATGTTGTGCACAACCTTAAATCATTCAACTTACGTTCTGCAAACTGATAAGTCCTGTTGCAGGCACCACAAGACATCCGACAGTTCTCAACCATCCAGTCCTCATCAGATTTACATGCACCCTCCTTCTTCAAGGAAACGCAATTGTCAGCCACATCAATGCAATGGCTGGGTACTGTTAGAGGGGTGACAATAATGTTAATGATAATCATAAACATATCAAGTACATACTGCATGTCACGAATGTCACTGTTATGAACAGATGAAGTGCGATGCCACATGGCAAAATCTGGCACTTCTTAGAAAAAGTGAAATTGCATTAATAAAGAAGTGATTTCAGTGCCTACCTGATTACGTGGGTTTTTCCCATAGAAGTTTTCCTCCCATTATTATCTAAAACTGAACATTTCTTCTCTTTTTCTATCCATCTTGTTATGGGCACTAATTGTGCTGTTGGCTTTGTAATGAAATAAAGTATGATAGTGTAGGGCAGAGCCGTATATTGGGAGAGTTACGACAACTCGCGATTAGAAGCCATTTTGTTCCCCAAGAAACGGGGTGC
>JAUELU010000008.1:13217467-13228132 GCA_032357145.1 Evasterias troschelii
CTGGTCCCTCCATGTCGCAACTCTCCCAATATACGGCTCTGGTGTAGGGAACCCAAGTGCGCCCTCAGTGTTCAAGTGTCTAATCCAACTTTGTGATTAGCATATACTTACAATACAAAATAAATTTGGGGTCTCAACCTTTGGGCTCATTCTCTTTTCCATTTTAGCTTTTGATCAAGAGAGAGCACATTTATTTTCCGTCAGTATTTTTCTCTATTTTGTAGGGAACATGGCTCTGGCCGTGCTCTAAAAACTGTTATCTGGAAGGGATAGTGTCAAGTGACTGTTTTAATGCTATTTTGTATTGTGGGCTATTGACTGGAGGATTAACATCAATTCAAGTGCAAGAGATCAGTTTATATTTTAGACGTCATCATATGGAATGTGTTGCTTCTTGTGTATTTTGGTGAATGTCTGTCCCTGTTAAATAGAGGACCGGCCTCCTTCCGGTGTCTCTACAGTAACATTATGATCGCATATTACTCACAGTCTTCAAGACACGTCTGACAGCAGTTGATTCTCATCCAAACAGGGTTGATATCGCACTCGCCATCCTTGGCCCAAGAGGTGCAATTCACGTACAGATCATCACATTGTTTTTCCTCTGTAAAAATCACATCATACTATTTGAAAGGTCCTAGGGAGATTTGCAATCTTGTGGGAAACTGTAGACAAGATAGCTTTTGCAAATGATGCTCTATATAATGTTGACAACAAGACAAGCCTGAAATGAATTTAGCGCAAAACTTTTATGATTTTCAATTTAAGTTTTGATACAAATGTAAAATGAAAACCCAACATTTATGAAGTCTTTGCCCCTGATGCAAGTGCATTAAATACACATTCATTAATAATTTAAATATTAAAGGTGTTTCTTGCAATAAAAAAGAAAAGAAAAAAAGAAAAAAAAAAAGGGGCATAAAAGAAGACCTTCAGAGTCTGGTATCTTGCTAAAGCTGCATACTAATAAGACAACGCTAAAACAGTGTCCTGTTTTTGCTCTCTAACCAACCCGACAGTATCCCTTAGTTCAATTCACTGTGTATGGGAAATTATGGGGAAAGGTCAAGTTTATTTGTAGTGGTTTACCTCGGTCTTTATTGCACAAGCCACAGCTTCTCATACAATTTGATCTCATGAAGTCTAGATCGTAATCACACTCCTGGTCCTTGGCCCACTGTGGACATTGATCAAAACCATCTTTGCAGCCACTTTCATCCGCTGTAGAAGAATATAAATGCCTTGATATTTTGAATTTAGCCTACATTGATGTGTGATATGTTGTATTGACTGTTTACTCAGTGTTTTCCCGAGTCATGTGGGGAGGAAAGTCCAAAGGCATTCCACTCAGGTGGGATTCGAACTAACAACCCATGTCGTTCTACAGAAGATGACTTACCACTAATACCTAGCGTGCCAAGTGAAAAAGCCTAAGTGGAATGCTGAACTTAGTGGCAGCTACAATTTGATATATTTATCTTTACTATGTTGTTTGCTCATTTTAGTTAGCTGCACTAACCACTCAGTATGTATGACATATTTTCATGAGGGTACAAAGGGAAATAACGTGTAGATTCCTGAGGGTATCACTGCTGTGTTGTAAAGAGCCTTATTTATTGCTCTTTGTCCTTTCTCCCTGGGATACTTTATAAAGACTGTTGGAAAGGAAATTCAGAAACGGTTTGATTTACCACTGAAGTCTTCGTCGCAGGTTTGACAGCTTTTCCTGCAGTTGCTCCTCATCCAATCCGGGTTATCCTCGCACTCTCCTGTGTTAGCCCAAGCTGGACATTGGGAATTGGAGTCGAAACACCCCGTTATCAAGTCCTCACATGTCTTGCAGCTGTCTCTACAGTTCCACCTCATCCACTGCGGATTCTTCTCACACTCTCCAATTTCAGCCCAGCGTTCGCAGCTTGTATGTCCGTCGCTGCAGGGGATCAAGGTTTCCTTTGAAGGTTTGGAAGTTGTCTTCTCAGTTAGTGACGACGTCTCCTTGGAAGAACTTGTCTCACCAGGTGTGGTCTCTGCTGATTCCTCCGATGCAGTTGTTGGCATTGAAGACACCTTTTCGTATGTTTCACTTGTCTGCTCTGGTTCACGTGTTTGCTCTGGAGAGGGTGTACCTTCAGGCACTGTTGTTGGTTTAGAGGGTGAAAGGAACGGAGAACGTCAGGATGCCACACTCTACAAACTCCCAGGTCAGAATTGACCCGGAATCTGGGCCCTAGATTTCCTGGCTCATATCTTGGTAAGACTGACCCGGGAAGCGGTTTAAAAAAGGATTTTCAACTCGGATTATGCGTCACTCTGTTCAACCCATTTCTGTGTTATTTTGACACATACTCCGGTTCATATTGAACCAGAAATGGGCCTGGGCCCACGAGACCCTGATCCGGGTCATGACCCTGAAGTTTTTATAGTGCACGATTCCTTATGAACAAGAAATGCAATATGTTATTATGAATTTTCTTTACAATAAATCATGCACATGAGTGTTAACTACCATACTGTGACGTGAAAGTTGTTAGTTCGCCGCAATGTCACGATTCCCATCATCATTGGTGTGTACCAAGTGTGCAATAGTAGACTCGTAACCGATTCTCATAGTAACACAAAAGGGGTTAGACTGTTCTCCCTTTGTCCTTGTTTTGGTAACGTTATGAAAAACAACATGACCACACCATGGTAGAGATCGTTATGGTTTAGTTTCTTGCCCAAAGACAAAAGTGCAGTTACAGGGACATGCAATGATTCTTCTTTAGTTGATGAAATTTCCTAAATACTCCAATTTGAATTTTAACTGGATGTTTTAATGCATTCTCCGACGCCACTACAGCTCAAAATTATCTGAGGAACACAAATAACAATCTCCTATCATTGTTTTAGAACACACAAAGCGTAAACATTTCGGAGGTAATGGTCTTACAATGTGATAAAAAATGTAAAAACCAAAAGTTCTTTTTAAAACTGGTTTCAAAAGATTTTTTTGTTTTCATTGTGAGTTATATCAATAGTTTTTATCAAGGAATAGTCAGAAAGTATTGAAAGTAAAAACCAATTACCTTTTCCATCGTTGCATACCTTGCAGCTCTTTGGACAATTGGGCAACATCCAGCTTGGATTGGTCTTACATCCTCCTTCTCCCGCCCAAATCATACAATATTTCACAACGTCTTCACACTCTGGTGTTTCATTTGTTGAGACGGTTGGTAAGAATACCTCATCCTCGCCGGTCAAATAGGTATCATTCTCCAAACCGGACCCGTCATCCGTGACGGAGACATGGTCACATGAGTTGCAGCTCACTCTGCAGTTAGGGAGCATGTAAAGAGGATTGGTTTTGCAACCACCATAAGAAGCCCATAACGGACATAAAGTACTGTTATCCTCACAATCAGTAGGCGGAATCTCATTCAGTATGTTTGTTACATCAAGAAAACTAGGTGTTGTTGTTTCCAGGAAAGAAGTAGTAGTGTGTGCATCTGTTAAGATGGTTGTAAGGATAACTTCTTCGTCACAAGCATTGCAGCTTTCCTTGCAGTTCTTCAACATAAATACTGGCTTTTTTGTGCAGGCTCCCTTAGATGCCCATTTACGACAACGTTTATTTTTGTCAGCACATACTGGTACCCTTGGAGGGCTTGTAGTTGGTTGCTCAGTGCTTATTACTTCAGGCTGGAACGTGCTGGTTTGAGTTGGGGAAATTGATGTTGGTTGTATTGTTGAATTTGATGTAGGTTCGTTTGTGGAAACCAATGTTGGTTCACTTGTGGAAACTGACGTAGGCTGGATTGTGGACACTTTTGTAGGTTCATTTGTGGAAAATGACGTGGTCTCATTTGTGGAGATTGATGAAGGTTCGGTTGTGGAAACGTATGTAGGTTCATTTGTTGGGTTCACAGTGGCTTGGTTGGACGAACTGATATGTTCCTTTCGAGTATTAGTCTCAGTGTGTAATGAGTCGGTCATTGTTGAGGAAACTGGTGTTGAAGAGTGCAGTGACTCATCAGTAAAACCATTCTGTAACTTGGTACTTGAATATACCGAGTCAGTCCATACATGTGAGGGTGATGTACTTGTTAAAGGTGGGCTGTTGGTCTCTGATGATCTATAACTTGTCATGCTTGAGCTTGGTGGTTTCCCACTTACACCTGTTTGTTGATCAGTTATTGTGATTAGAGCGGATGACCAGACTGTTGGAGTGGCTGTTGTTTGGCGCTCTGGATTTGAGGTAGGTTCAGTGGCTTTAGAAGAGGACTCGTGCTGTAATACTTCCGTTGTCTTGGTGTTCTCCCCTACGTAAGTCTCTGTGGATGGCACCTCATTCGCTCCATTTTGGTGCTGGTTGATGAGAATTGAAGATTCAAGTTCATTGGTTGAATAATTGATTTCACTATTTGTGTATGATTTGCCTTCATTGCTTGTTTCATAAAAATGTTGATCAGTTGCCTCATTAAGTAGCGTATTGGTAATTGCACCATGTGAATCGTCGAAAATTCCACTTTCCGAGACATCTGATTCTTGAATTTCATTTGAGTTATAACTGATGTATCTTGCAGTCGTTTCCGTTTCAGAGGATTGCGTATCGTCAAACTCACTTTGAGTTGAAGCCACGTCACTGGCTCCTGCCGAACCTCCCTCGTCAAATAGGTCACTTGTAACTGACTCGCTGAACTCATTCTCAGAGGGACCTTCCTCCGATGGGTTACCAAGTTGACTTTCTGCCCAAGAATCACTGGCATCGTTGCCTTCATTGATTGAGTATGCATAGTCGCTCTCTGGTGACTCAGTGGGTTCGGTCGACAAAATCTCTGAGTCAGTGGAGTTCTCAGGCTCACACAGATTGCAGCTGATTCGACAATTTTCAAGCATCCACTCTGGATAAGAGTAGCATCCACCAATAACAGCCCACTCTTGACAGAGCTCATGAGTGTCCTTGCACTCTCCTTCTGCCAGACCAGGACCAGGTTCTAGTTGGGTGTCGTTGCTTTCAACATAGTCACAGGAGTTACAGCTGTAGGCGCAGTTTGGGAGCATCCATGCTGGGTTGAAGTAACATGCTCCCTGTATTGCCCAGTTTGGACACAATGGGTCTCTGTCCTCACAATCCGGCTGGTAAACATACTCAGATGTAGGGGTTGGTCTCTCAGGGTATGTGCTGTTACAAAGACCACAGCTCTTCATGCAGTTGAGGTGCATCCACTCGGGATCGGCGTCGCAATCACCAGCTTCAGCCCATTCAATGCAGAACGTATCACTGTCGATACAGTTCGGGTCGTGCGTAGGCGGGAGATGTGTGCTGAGAGAAGTATCACACCAACCACAGCTGACTGGACAGTTGAGTCCCATCCACTCGTAATCTGTTTCACATTCACCCACATCAGCCCAGTCCATGCAGTAGATGTTACTGTCCACGCATAGAGGGTCATAGAAGGGTGTCGTTGGCTGAAATACATCTTTAGACCCATTGCAGAAATTGCAACTGATCGGACAATAGACTGCCATCCAGTCCGACCGGGCTTCGCAGTCACCTTCACCAGCCAGTTCGGGACAGAAGGTGTAACTGTCCAGACAGTCTGCAGTTGTGTTCTCTGGTGGTTGTTCCGTTACATCGACAGTGGTAGTTTCTAAATATATGACTTCAGTGGTGGTGGTAGTTTCTAAATCTATGACTTCGGTTGTTAAGTTTTCTGAACCTGTAAAACACACATACAATGTGTACACAAGTTTATTTTTTCTGGAATGTGTTTGCTTGTAGATCGTGCACGTAATAAACGTGGCAATTAGTTATTAGTCAATTGTAGGGAGCTACACTTTGGTTTAAATCACAAGTAATTATAAAAGTTAGTTACAAATATATCAACCTTTCGAAACAAATATCGATGTAACAAAAAACGGAGCAAGAAAGTAAGAAAAACTACATTTGTTTAAAAATGATTCTGTCGTGATTTACCAGGGCAGAGATTGCACGTGAGCGGGCAGTTCTCTTGCATCCAGTGTTTATTGGTGACACACTCTCCTGCCGCAGCATTTATCTGACAGAGAAAGTGGCTGTCGACGCACTCCTCGACCACAGAGGACGAAGTTATGATCACATCTTCCTGATCATCCTCAGTAGGCTCTTCTTCTTCTTGATCTGAAGTAAAGAAAACACATTCAGTGATTTGATTCTCACCTCTTCTTAAACCCCAATAAAATCTATTTCAAAGGCTATGAGTTAGCACAACTTAAATTAACTTACATCTTATAAGTATGACCACCTGGCATAAGTCATAACATATGCCACCTAAATTATATTTGTGAGATATAGCTCATATTATGAGTTGGTACAAGTCATGATTATGAGGTATAAGTCATAAATATGACTTTCTTTTTCTTTCTCTCAATGTCACTTTAACGCTTTCGTATGGAACATAGTCTTAGGAAACAGTAATATTGACGCTGACCTAAGATGTGAAGTTTTGAATTGTTTAAGCTGGTAAATTTAGAAATTATAAAAAAAAAATACTGTTTTAGGCAAATGTAACTCGGAGTTCAAAGTTTTAGCCAATCATGAGTTTCATGTTTGTCACAATCTATTTAATGTTATTTTCACCAGATATTGACATCTCCATACAACGTCTTATTTCATTTGAAGTACTGGTCAGAATACAAACAGTTAGAGACACCGTCACTTGTATATTCCGGGGCATAAAAACGAGTCTTTTGGGCTATTCACGTATCCTGCTGGCTAGAACCGGTGTTCACCACATCCCCAAAAGGGTTAATTAACCAACACCCTGATGATAATACTATATTCCTCAATAACTTACCACCACACCAATTGCAACTCTTCTTGCAGAACAGCATCATCCAGTCCTCATCATTTTCACATCTCCCCTGTTTCTTCCACGCTTTGCAATGTCCGTCTGTGTCCAAACACTCTTCTTGAAGCTCTGGACATTTTGAATGTGGTATTTATCATGTCTCACTGCTCAGTGATGTGTGTCGTCAATTAGTTGTTAGTTTGTATAATGAATAACAGTTTGGGTAACAGGAGACATTAAGTTATGGAGAGGGAAAACACTATTTGTAGATGCAGGGATGAGAAATGTCAGACTTTTATCCGAATCCAGACATTTTAAAGTCTGGCTGGTATAATCACAAAATGTCGTACTTTTCTCCAAATTAAATAAGTCAAGCTCTTTGATCTACTTCTCTAGTGCTGAGGATACTGTTCCCAAAGACTCCTTGGAATCTATAACTCCAGGGGTTTTTATCAAAAGGTTGAGATGCTATCATTTCAATGTATACCTCCTAAGATCTGGATCCCAGTTTCAGACTTTTTTGTCAGTAATGACTCGCACCCATGCACATGTAGTATAGTTTATCTATGTATTGTTTCGTCACTGAGCATGATTTCATGGGGTTAGATGCATGCACGATGTTAGAAGACATTCAGATTATATTATAAAATCGGCATGCATTATGAGCCCCCAATAATCTGGATTTTGAAAGCAATAATTATGTATCATTCCCATTTCATCAAAGTTCAAGTTGTCATAATGTGCGTCCTTGTGTACTATCTCCAGTTTGTCGGGATTGCATTCCCACTCGTCCGCAAAGGGCCCAATTTCATAAGGCTGTTTATCAGAAAATACTGCTTATAGCAAATATTCCAAAGCAAAAAGTGAGTGCGGCACCTGTTTGCTTTTAGATGTCACAAGCTTTTGCGCACGCCATTGCGAAGGTAACCATTAACCCTCTCCTTTCTCTTGTTGTGTTCACATCGCGAACATAAATTGACGAGAAGTGTTTTAACTCGCCAACATCAAATCAAGCGGCACACATTCTCTCAACATGAACTAGATCACTTAATTCTCACTGACGACCCCTGACCTCTCTCAAATTCGCGCCATACTCTCACTTTTAGTCCTGACTATCGACCCCTGACATCTTTCAAATTCTCGCCATACTCTAACTTCCAACTTCATGGGTGCATTTAGACTCGCACAAGTCTCAAACCCCGTCACAGAATTTTGATTTCTATACTGTACCATCAACAGGTTCGGGCGGGGGCTCGGGGCAGGTGCCGCAAGCTTTCGGGCAATTGCTGTTCATCCAATTGGCATTGCTTTGACAACCGCCCTCAGATTTCCACTGGAAACATTCATTGTGGAAATTTCTGCAACCTAAAGGATATTGGGTATAGAAATGAGAGTGCAGACAGCAGAACAAAGGAAAACAAAAGAAACAAAAGTACTGTCCTCACAATGCTTTTGGTCACCGGTCAACTTACCATTCGCATCCTCGTCCATATCAGGCTCTGTCACTTTGGCTTTAACAAATAAAAAGAGCAGTGGAGGTGAAATGTTGCTGGATCTTTTAAGAGTGGTGTGTTAGTATTATGTACTTCCAAGTATAGTATGATGATTTTAGAAATGACACTTTGTGGTTGATGCTCCGTTCATAACTTCTATTTTCAGCACACAATGTCTGTTAAGATCTTTCCAGACGTTTCTTTAAGAATGTAGTCGTCTGGGGTGAATAACAAATAAAATCATAAATGTTTATTTGATATTATAGACATACTCACGTGGTCCTTCATTGCAGTTTATTTTGATTTGATGTGTCTTTCGCTTCGCTGTCAAATTTGTTTGAGGAAAAGGAAAACGATGTGAAATAGGTTTTGAAGTTGAAGGATTTCATTTTTTTCGAGAATTAAAGTTAATATGAAATCAAAATGCAACTGACAGTTGTTTCGATATCTTTTGTCTGTATTAATATCATGTGACAGCACCCATGGTGTCAATCTTAACACCCCAGGTTTTGCAGTGCAGCCTCATTTTCAATGTTAGCTCATATTAATTGCCTAACCCATAGAACAGGGCATGACATAACTTTAAACAGTTTAAAAGCTTCAAACACGGTCTAATTTAAAACTAGTGTTTATAAATGTTGGTTATTTAAGATGGACGTTCGTGTTTACTAATACATAATTGAATACTCACTCTGATCGTCACAGCGATCCACAATAGTATTCATACACGGGAAGATCTCTTTGATCAAGCTGTACAGACCTGGGTCATATCTCTCCAACTTCTCCCGCGTGTTGATATCATTTTTTGTCTGCTCAGTATAAGGCGCGCTCACGTTGAAAAAACTGAGGGCGCCCTGAGCGAAATATTCGTCCACCGTATACATGGCCTTGGTGCCGGGCCAGAGACCATTGAGTCTAGAGTTCATGTATGCTCCCATGAGGCGAGACTTATATGACGAAATGATCATCGTAATAGAGACTCTCCGGATTGTATGCGCTAAAGCGTGCGCAAAGGTGTCCTCTAATTTGTTTGGATCGTCCTGTTGGCAGAGGAGATTTTCGCCGGCCCCGGACGCGATGGGGATGTGTAGGGTTCCCCCAAGCCCACGGACCGAGTTATAAGATTCAGGGAGGTGAGAATGCTCGGGGATGTTCAGGGTGGCTTCGTTACTGTCCATGACGGCTATTCTCCCCCAGGTTCGATAGAAAGCCTCGCGGAGATCCCTCCTGTCAGCGAACAGGAATCTGGTCACATAGCACGCCCGTTTAATGGCTTCATCGTCTGCACGTTCCGTGCCGAGGATTGGGATATTGTAGGCATGCGCGTACTTTTGGTAGCTGTAGCTGAGACGGAATTCGTCCCTGACGTTCTTTGGGACCTCGGTCACTCGATCGCATCGCCACTCACTGCCCGATGCACCTTCGCGAGTTCCAGTGTTACGTAGGGTGTACTGTAGGGTGGATGCTGAAGATGAAAACCAGTATGAATGAGTTTATTAGACAAAAAAAGCAGTTGGTTTCATTATAATTGAGCTGACTGCAGCTTGCATTGCCGAGGTTCTAAACAGAGCATTTCATGCATGACGTAAGACTCTCTTTCACGATGCCCATTTATGGGTTCCCAATTCGTCATGGAACCTCACCTTTATGACATATGTAAATGCTGCTGCGGTCGTGGTAGTTTTCCTGCAAGAAGTCGATGTTTTTGTTGTTTATGGGGGGGCTTATTTGGTTGCATTTTAATCGAACAAATATTTACCAAAGTCTTCGGAATTGCGAAGGAAATACAACGCAGGATAGACATCCTCTTCCAGTTGACCATTTGCTAAAAGGAAATAAAGAAATAATTAAATATATATAAACAAATACAAATTAGTTAAATAAGTCGAGGAAATTTATAATTTACATGTTAATGAGAAATGTCCTGTAATTGTTTCAACTCTATGTGATTTTGCTTTATCTGAGTTTACCGTGGAGTAATCTTGTTACGCTGTATCCTCGTCCGATGAAGCACGATCAAGGTTACTATCGGCACATTATAGTCAATAATGACACCTGTTGAACCTTTGTTGAGATTAACTTCTCATACGATTATTAACTAATTAGTGCGACAGTGCCCCGTATCTTTACCTGTGCCGTCTTCTGTTAGGCAGGTTTTACAGCTTTCTCTACAATGCCAATGCATCCAGCCTGGGTTACTCTCACATTCTCCTCGGTTGTACCACGTGTGACACTCATCTTTTCCATCTTTACATGCTGTGGTGACAAAAAGAATAATCCTTTGTTGTGATCCATTTTACAATTCTGTGTTATTCCGTGAGGTAAACTTATTGACTTGTGGTTTGTATTAGGGTGTAGCCCCA
>JAUELU010000008.1:13260266-13270883 GCA_032357145.1 Evasterias troschelii
TATTTTATGCATATGATGGGATACACCAAGTGAGAATACTGGTCTTTGACAATTACCAAAGGTGTCCAGTGCCTTTAAGGCAAGACGCAGGAGAAACTTTTATTTAAAATGTTTATAATTTTTTGTATTCTTAATTCAGTGTGTATTTCAAAAACCACCCAAAACATTTGCAGTTTTAAACCACAAAGGAAACTGACTGGGTAAAATTGCAACAATTTTAGGGAACAAAGAACAATTTTGAATCTGAAACTTTGTTAATTTGAGAGGGTTTGTATTCGTTCGTAAATGCTGCGGCCAGAGATGCGGTTTGTGCCCGCTGTCACCTTGCTAACAGGTACCGTGGATGGGTTCGACGTTCTTGTGAAAATACTTTGACAGTGTTTTTGTTCCCAGCACGGGATTTCAGATGACTATATTCAAAAGTCATGTGACTTTTATTGTATCTTTCTTGATATCCTTTTGCCTAAGAACCAGGAAAACGCTGACAAAAATCAATCGATGACCCCCATCTTTAAGGATTCTTAAGAACGAAGTTTCATTTTACAACCGAAAATGTTACTTACCCTGGTTATTGTTGCAGCGATCTACTAAACTATTCATGCAAGGGAAAACCTGCAGCGTGAGATTGTACAGCCTAGGATCGTACACCTTCAATTGATCTTGCTTGCAGATGGTGTTATGTATTCCGTCAGCCCAGGTGCTACACGTCTGAACGCCGAAGAATGTCTGTACCGCTTCTGCGAAGTATTCGTATTTACTGGTGATGGCATACGTATTTGAAAAGAGGTTTTCGTCTTTAGCCATCTTCCAGATATTTTTCAAGGTTGTGGAAAAAGATGGGTCTATTCTGTCCAGTGAGATAAGATGGATTGCGTGTGCAAATTCATGCACAAGGACATCCTCCCTAAACCAACGGTCTTCGTAATTTGTCCTACACAACAGATTCTCTTCTGCGTTTGTGCTTATTGGAATACTAGGTATACCGCCTAATCCACGTGCCCGGTCATCGTATACATCACTGTCCAGGTGGCTATGTTCCGGTATTTGTGTTGTGCGTTCTGTTACAGCAATCACACCAACCCGGCCGTACTGGTCAAACATAGCATCCCTAATGTCCTTACGATCCGCTAGAAGAAATCTTACCGTGTAGCAAGCACGGATCAGGGCCGCATCCTGACTGACATTTGAAGATAGAATGGGGATACCATAGGCGTGGGTGTACTTTTGGTAGAACATGTCCAAGGGAAACTCAGCACGGATATCATCGGGTAGCGGGATGACCGTCTCGCAGGCCCAGGTGTCGAGAGAATTCCCCCGACCGGTCCTTCGAGGCACACGGTGGTGAACACTGTCAGACAGTTGAAAGTCCTCGTCAAAGTCAACATCTAAAAGTACAACAACAATGATAAAGCTACAGCAGTCTGAACACTTTTCTCAAAGTGATTTGTAGGGTTTGTATTTTCATTGACAAACGGTTGTTTTTGCTTTTTTACGCGTCATACATTTTCAACCCATCGAATAAGGTACCAGACAGGTATTAAATAATGTTTTCAGAGCCGAGAAAGAAAATAGGAATCCGTTTCGTCAGGCAATAGTGTTTGACAGGTTTTCTCACAGTTGGCAATTCGGTCGATTTATGGCGAGGGAACACCGGCCTTTTCCCGAATTACGCTCTATAGCTTTCTGGGTCAGGAGTCGACCCGGAAAAGGGTGAAAGGAGTTTAACTTGTGTCAGTTTAACCCATTGATACTGATTCCTGGTTAGACTGACCAAGTATACACGGGTCAGGCCACCCGGGTCAATTCTGGACCGGGAGGGGAATTGTAATACATTTGCTAAATGTGTGTACCGACTCGTGTGTTTTGATAATATATAACAGGTAGGCCTACGGCCCCAGATTAAACAGTACTCTTAGTCTTAAAAGAAAAATGTTGAATGCAGTTTTTATTGTCTCGTATTTCCTTTGGATAGTCCAACCAAAAACTAAATTTTGGGAAATCTGATGTCATTGTATATACACACAATACATTGATAGCCTTTTACACGTCCCCCATGGACTGTACTGTAATTATATACACGTCAAGCTTTTAACTCAAATACATAGAAAGCAATAACTGTCTGTCGGTATGATTCATTCCTTCAAATGCCCTGAGGCCGCTGTCAATGAATAACCCGAGGTGTTTGCTTTCTTGTATAGCCTAGACTAGTAACGCAATATAGGCATGTATTGACTGCCTTGTAAGGTGGGTGTGGAATATGATGTCTTCTAATCATGGCGACTATAGGTGTAATGCCACATTATGGTCCGATTGAACATAACCCGGCATTAAAACTTAGGGAGTTTCCCCTTTTTGTTTACGTGAAGTTTATACACAGGTGCATGTACATGAGCCTACATTGAAACCAATCTGCTCATGAGAGCTGCAGATTAATACTGCACCCATAATATTCATCCACAGTGCAAAGCTTCTCGCAAAACATTACATTCATGTACTTACCAAAAACATAATGTTGATTGTGTGCGGGCAACGTTACACACTCCTTGACTATGAACACTGAAGTTGTAGCGAAGAGACAGGCAAGCGCCAGATAATTCATGATGCAAGTCAATGTGCAATTCTCTTGGCTGTACCACTGTCACTGATCTCGGCCGACACAAACCGTTTCGGATTGAGATTTTGTTTTTATAACCCGTGGTTTTTCCGCCACTAAAATAAACTATTACTGTCAGTAAAATCTCTGCGTGTTTTCCAGTATGTGTTTCCCACGCTTGAATGCAGGTCAGATTGGTTTCAGTTGTTCATTTGAGCGGTGTATACCGTACGGAAATGGCTTTTGGAATAATCGGCGCCTGGGTTCAATACACAGGTAGACGTAGAAGTCGACGGTACTAAGAAATAAAAACCATTTGAAAGGACCAGGATGTATTGGCATAATACTTTGGCTGACATTATTCATGAACTGCGCGAATCAATGCAGGTTGGTTCTTTTTACACTATCAGTGAGTGATTAGTATTTGAGGTGGGATTACATGCGGGTGTTTCAAGCAGGGTTCTCCATACAGGGTCCTCCATACGGGGTTCCCCATACGTGTACTTCCCTGTTGGGATGGTTGTTTGCGCGCCTCAGCCTCGTAGTTGGCACGTGGGTATGTCAAATACGAAATGATGACGACGAAACGTAACTTGAAGTCAGCTATCGAAGTCAACTTTCTTCTATGTCTGCTTCAAATGTCGTCACCTCGCTTTATGTTCATGGTAAACAGATAAACGAATGAAAGGATGTTAAATTGTGTAAAAGTACGTTTGACTATTTGTTATACCCGTGCTTTTGTTCGGTGTATTTGTGCATGGTCACAAAATGCCTTCCGCAGTCGCAAGTTTCACACGTAGGCTACATGACCCAGTTTTCGTAAACGGCAATGACATGTTGACAACTCTAACAATGAACTGTCGATTGAAAAAATTATGTCGTCATCTTAAACGTTGATAATTGCTTCTTTAATCGTTGTTTGTAAAGTACAGCCTCTGTTGAGATAATACATTCCTTTTCATGTTTCTCGTGACCAAAATATGGCGTTTCCTCACAGTTTGATTGGTTTTTTCGTTACTTTATACTCGATAAAAGGAAAAACACCCACCTCAACATTTTCAAAAGTTCGAATTCTTGTAAAATAAACAGAGCTGGTTAACTCACTACACACCAAATTGTAGGCCCATTGTTCATTTTATTTACACACCGATTCCAATCTGGTGTTCACGCCTTTTATTTGAGGGTTCACACAGCAACTTGTTTGCAAGTTGTTATGACGGTGTTTGTGTCACTATTGTCATTTGTAAATACAAACTTAACAAAAGTTACTTCAAGATTTTTGTTTTTCTTAAGACCAGCTGGAGAGGAGAGCCTCTAGACAGAAACTTTGTTTCTTTTAGGCAATCCATCGGGCTCCAGCTAATGTAATTTTCTTTTTATGCTTTTGTTTGTTTTGTTGTTATTTTGACAAAAAAAATGAGTGCACGAGAAGTAAAAGAATTTTGTAAATATAAACTACTGAGATGTTTATCTCTAAATCGTCAACTCAGTGCTAGGTAGTTAGTGAACTTGAATTTCGTAAAATTGATACAACTCATTAATACAAAATTGATATAACTCATTATTACAATTTTACTGAATTTCGTTGGCCTGTTAGTTTTGCATATTTTGTCCTGTAAATTTAGTTTATTATTGTCAACAATAAACTCATTTTTCCAGAACGTATACTTTTGGGGACGATTTGGGAATTTTTTGATACCCTTTGTCTTCCGGAAAGTGTTTGTTTAGTGAATTTACTTTCTTTTGTATTTATTCATTGTTAGATTGAAGGCCATTTTGGTTATTGCAACGCACTTTTCAGACCAGAGCAGACGTTTTTCCAATTGTCTTGTTTACTTTCCTCTTCCTCTGTATCTTTTATTGCTTACGTAGTTCTCTTTAAATGTTTTTGTGTGGCTGCTGTTTTACCTGTAGGAAGAAAAAAGAAAAACACAACTCGGGGAACTTTGTTGATACCCTATCTTCCGGAAAGTGTTCGTTTGGCAAATTTACTTCCTTTCATGATTATTCGTTGTGAGATTGAAAGCCATTTTTCTTTTTGCAAAAAGGAATTGTCAACAAATCCTTATATACAGCATCGAGCCGACGATTTATCCAATTATAATAAAAGTTAATAGGAACAATAATACTTAAATAAAACGCCTACGTTGGTTCCAAAGTGCTGTACAAAACGCATATAAACAAACAATGATCAACATAACTGATAAACAAAACGCATATAAACAAACAATGATCAACATAACTGATAAACAAAACGCATATAAACAAACAATGATCAACATAACTGATAAACAACAATAGTTTAAAGGTAGGGTATACTTTTGGTAATTGTCAAATACCAGTACACTTGGTGTATCCCAACATAAGTTTTGAAGCATGCAAGAGGTAAGGCCTGACGGATATGAAGAGTTGAGACACTGATAAGCAGTCCTCACCATGCAATGCCTCACCCTTTTAAGAGAAACCTTGTTCCATGATGACTGTGCAATGACTGTGCAATGACTGTGCAATGACTGTGCTCGTCCCACTAAGGAACAATAGCAACAAACTGTAACTTTCAATATTTATTTAGATATTCTTATCCATAACTTATTCGAAACTATAGGATCAGTCGTGACCCATGGCAAGTAGGCCAAACGTCAGTATTCGAAGTATTCGAAATATTTTAATGGGATTTGACTTTACACTTGTTGATAGTAGCTTCAATGATTGATTGGCCTAATGATACATTGCAGGTGAAGCTGTTTTTTAACCCAAAACAATGAGATGTTTCTGGGAACCAGACTTGCAATCATAAATAGTATGCGGTCTGGTTCATGCAACGTGTATTATCAGGAATACTAGAATTGGGGTTTAGTACTGTATATAAAAATATCTTTCTCTTCCCTTTTAAAAATGTTTGATTATTCGAACTTTGACCCTGCGCTTTTTGGAGCCAATACAAGGAAGAAAACATGTTCAGAGTGAAGGTACACCTCTGTGGGTGGGTTCGGTTTAGGTTTCAATCCTAGGTCCAGCCTACACGCTTCGCCGAACTAAGCCCAGCTTATCCTGTTGCGGTTCCCGCCTTCGCGCACCATCCAGCCAAGCCCACTGCCAGTTAATCTCTTAAGCAGCATCTAGCAACAAAGTCCAGCTTTATCCTGAAGACAACCAGAGCATACTGGTCGAAACGTTGAGTATCAAGAACCGGTTCTTTTCAGGACCAACAATACTCAACAAGAGATTTACACATGGTGCTACCACAAACCTTACTGATTGCTCTTTGATGTGTTGGAGGATAAATGATTGTCCATCCTCTATATTTCAATTAACACATGCTATTTAAACAATCTGTGAAAACTGCACAAATCTTTGCGGTAAGGTACTTATTGAAAAACGCAAATCTTTGCGGTAAGGTAAATGGTCGAGGGGTTTCGGTTCGGCCATTTTGATATACATGGAAGACGGTAACTCTTTTTTTAAAATTGTATATCTCATATATATTTCCAATTTATGTTTAGTAAATATAGGCCGACGTTGCGCATCATAAGTCGAAATTCACTCTACCCACTTAAAATATATCTACAATGCATAGATATAAATTCCATTCCGGATGACCATTCTATCCATTTTCCTTTAAAGTTCACGTGAAGGTCACATTTTCATTTCCATTTCAACTTTCAATTGTTTGACCTCGTGAAGTGACAAGCTACTAAATAAACACAAATCAAAATATACAAGAAGGGAATGCTAGGCTATGTGGACATGTATATAATAAGATGACTTGCGATAGTTTGTATACATATATAAGTTTGTTTATCCCTTATAGATGCGGCACGCACCTCTGCAAAATGTGCGTCTATCATTTCTACCATTTTGGGGTCAATTCCTTAGTGTACATTTTGGGCGACAGGATGAACGCATTTGTCTCTATTATATTATATTATAATATCAAATCAATAAACATAAAATGTCCACCGCGTGGCGTGCCGGGGATCTTTATGCAACTAATGGAAAATCTCATTAATTTGCTACAGTAGGCTCAGACTATACTCGTCATTGCATGAAAAGGAGCCTGCTTGTGATTTTGAGACAATGTCACTCATGTCAGCGTTTATTTCAAGCACCATTCTCACCAAAAACTTATGGTACCAGACTGTTAAAGTTCTCAGCCCAGTTCAATCAGGAGTAGCATGGATTTATAACAAAAGTTGGATATGACGTTACAATATAAAGCTTAAATAGCGCCCTCACTGAGTTCAAAGAAAGACATCAATGGCGAGTTAGGCGTGGTGCGCTATGTATACTATGTTTCGATTGTTTGACCATTATAGCAATGGCAGTCTATGGGGTCCATTGAGGTGGCATAGATTAATTGAGTAAAACACAACTTGTATTTCCATTTTATTGCATATTGTCTCCCTGTGAAAGTATCACACATCAGGGTCAATTCTAACTGCTTGACTCAAGGTTGTTGACTGTTAACATTATGTCACAGCTTCTTCCGCAATATGTAGTCTTCCTTGTGGATGCAGAAATCTCTGTTTGCCAACTCGGCACAAAGCTCCATGTAATCGATACATCTATTTTTTTAAATCAAAGAATTGTACACATCTAAGTATTCATTGTTATATTGTCAGATTGACTGTTGACACACTTGCATAATAAGGAACTCATAAAATGTTCAGTTAACTATAAGCATGTGGAACTGGTATTCGAGTACCACTCGAATACCGTGTTGATGGTTCGCATACTCGTACTCGTATTCGCCTAAAGCATAGGCCTACTCGGACGGTTCTTGAAGGGTATACTCAAATACCCGACTAACAATTATTTGTATTCGAAGTCATGAACTCAATTCTCAACTGAAAATGTACTCATACTCGATTTCAAGTGCTCGTGATCAGAATGCAGTTGTCGAAATATTTTCCAATAAAGATTGAAGCACTTAAAAAAGTAAACATTCAAGTTGTCTTTGGTGTGTTCGTGTTTAAAAGGTATAGTCATAACAAGCGCACGGGCATCTATAAGTTAGTTTAACAAAACACGTGTGTTTATACCTTATTTTGCAGTTTTGTTCTTTATAAAGTGCTTACATTCGGAGATCCAAGTAGGCCTACTTGGTGGTCGGCTGTTTGACTCGGTAGGCTACTTGGCTATCAGAATGCTCGGTATTCGGACTCGTACTCGATGGTCCAAGTCTCGTACTCGAGGACTACTCGACCACCCTACAACTGACTGCAGAGTACTTGACTACAACATTTTGCCTATTCTTCTAAGATTATTTTGGTAGACCCGACCGTAGAGCAATGTTGATTCACACGTACCAACCTATGTGAATTTTCACAGACGACTTGATCAGCATTCTAAAATGCCGCCCTCATTGTCACTATTTTACAAACTGTAGATTTGCTGAGAAATAATCGTTGTCGAAAACAACCGAAATTAAATGACAGTTGTGAAAAACTGAATGCTTGTTCATATCACTACGATAAAGAATAGCTATAATATCATAAAGATAATATTTTATTTTGCGTGAGCATCATTTTGCAAAATTGATAGAAATTCAGTTTCAACAACGCAACCTGCACATGCGCAACAGCTCCTCTTGCACACGGATTGAATGACGTCATTCAAAGATGCAATTTGCTCACATAAAGGAGCATCATCTTCACAGCCTTATTCGAAAGCATTTTGAAATGTTATTATAAATGATAGGCAAAGTTTAATGAAGTGTTTTAAGTTTCGTTGTAAAAAAATGTCTGGCAGTTAAGCCTCAGCTCGACTCTGCGTTGAATTTCTGCTCATGTTGAGCGCCACTTAGCTCCCCGTGCAAGTTTCAAACTATCTTATGCAAGTTTCAAACTTACGCAAGCCATGTGCGAACTTCCAATTTAAAAGTTGTGCCGTTTTAGTTACGGGCTCCGCGCAATCAACTGATAGCGCCTTCTTTTGATTCAACTTCCTAAGGCCATGCTTATACACTGCTCACTGTGTTTGGATCGCACATTTAAACATGGTCATGTGATCTCCTATCAACCAATCAGAGAATGTCCCAAGTGTTTATGAATGATAGAAAAAGCTTAATGACTTGTTTTAAGTCTCATTGTAAAGTCATATTATACGCTATTAATGCTCAATTTATACATAATAAATAATCTACATTCAATAACAGAGTCTATTTTTGCAACGGGCAGGTGGGAGTTTACAATAATAAAACTGTTTCCTCGTTTATTTCCACATAACTGAACGTCTGAACATTGAACTCGATTCCGGTTTCAAGTATCTAAACTCAAAACCAATTAGCATCTTTTTAGTCGGTGGACACATTATGATGGCACTAATTGGTTTGGGTAAGTCTCACTGTAAACACCCAAACCAAACATGGCCTTTCTTTAGAGCCCATCATTCCAAGCAGAAATGCATATCCCTTTAAAGATTATAAGCCTTTCTATTATTATTAGAAAGGCTTATTCCCTTCTGATTGGACCTTTGTCGGTAGTGACTCGTCGTTAGGGCCGTGTAAACGGTCGAGTCGTTGTTGGGGGCCGTGTAAACGTTTGACTCAACATTGGGGCCCGTGTAAACGGTCGTTGGGGTGAGTTCATCAACTGTTGATAATGTCGGCCGAGTGGTAAAGATACTTGGGGTTGGACTCGTTATGTTAAAGGCGCAGTTCATTAGCATCTGCTGTACGCCGACCGAACATTTGAAATAATAATGAATTTAATTCCTACATTAGTGCATGGTTACTTTCACACCAGACCGAAGTCTACTGACAATTATCATCACCTGGAATGTATCGATGAATCAATGGGCTTTCAAAATATATTTTTTACCTGCGGCTACCGGTAGCACAAATTCCTAGTGCACTTTATTCCCAATAATTTTCTTGCACGCGTCCATTGATTAAATTTGAAGATCGATAATTTGTTTTTTAAATTCTTATTGAGACATATTATGTCTATTTATACATGCACATAATCGTCTTTATGTCATTAGAGTGTTTTCATTTATTAAATGGCACGTTCGATTGTTACTAATCCATAGCCTGTGCACAAAAGCACAATGATTAAAACTGTGTCAGCCCTCCCCCCCCCCCCGCCAAAACAACGAGACAAAGTTGGAGAGCACCACTTGTTATCTAAAAGGACAACAAGCACTTAAAACTGTGCAAAGTCTCCAAATGTTCTGAGTAAGCGATGGTTTACCGCTGTTCGTGTTCACTCACTTCAGTCACTGCAAGCTGGTGTAAAAAAAAAACCCAAAAACTTGAGGACAGTTGAGTTAAATGACTAGCTATTGGTGGTTCCGATCACTCATTGAAGTCATGCTTTTTATAGGACTAGAAAATAACTTAATTTAAAGATATAGTTATTTTATATTTTCCCTTTCCTGTAATTGGAGGTTCGTCCGCTGTTGGTGTGGACAATAAATACAAATACAAAGATGACATGAAATGAGAGGTCGATGTCAACTTGTTGCACTATTGACCCTTAACAAGGTGCAGTCTTCTTGTTTTACTTCAATTCAAAGAAACAGTGTCCGAGTTGGAGGCTATATCGGCAACGGGTGGATCGCCGCGTCATCATGCGCTGACGAGGACGTCCTTAGAGAACACCCTTAGCAACAATCGTAGCCGTAGCCGTAGATGCCATTTCGGATACGGCTAAACCGATGTTGGAAGGAGAAGATAGTCCGGCCCCTTTTCTGATATGATACTTAGAACTGTCATTGTCACTGTTTTATGCAGGGTACCAGCCACAGATGACCACATCATGATAGTGTACATTAGGGCTTATGAAATGAGACATAGCTTTTGTTTTGTAAAACTTTAAAAGTATTAATAAAATGTGAGTTTTTAGAAGAAATACAAGTCGATAAATTGGTGTAAATTTTTAAATGGCACCTCTAGGCCTACTTATTCTTCCCAAAAGAAGGTTCTGGCATGTTGATTTAATGAACGCTTAATTACACACGCACAATGTACACCAGACGCATTGACTGCTGCCTAAGACTTTTACACAAAAATGTCGTGTGAA
>JAUELU010000008.1:13346113-13356240 GCA_032357145.1 Evasterias troschelii
AGACGGGATAATTGACTTTGAGGAAGACTGTATAGAAGTGCATTACCGTTGTCTAGTCTGGAGGTAACAAATGCATGGACGACCTGTTCACAAGCGCCTTTATTCAAATATTTCCGCATTCGGTTAATGTTCCTGATGTGCATTGATGACAAACGAATGATGTTAGAAACATTATTTAATCCCGTACTAGACCACATTATTACTTATTACAGTTGATTACCTGTTAGTTTGAAAGAACCCAGAAATAACATTTTCCTATCAAAATATGTCAATAAATTGAAATGCTTTTTCGAACAGGTTTATTTATGCAAACAACTACATAGGCCCTATTAACTGTCCGATTTTTTCATTAAAAAAAATAATAATAATTATATTAATAAATAAATAAAAACTAGTCCTTATCTTTTCAAACACACATGGAAAAGATTCCAGAGTCAATTCAGTAAAATTTTTCAGTTTCTGGCATATGCCACTGACTGTTGTTGTCTACTATTGCTGTTTTTTTAATGTTAATGCCAACCAAATTATAACAACAAGTATTTCAAAGATTTTGTACAGAACATCATAAAAATTACATAAGTTGCATTAAAGCAACATTGCTTTGAATTTATTTGCTGGATGGGTGAGAACCATTAAAGTCAGGTTGGCTCAGTGGTTTCTTCTCTGCCTTTCATCTCTGTGGATTTGATTCTTGAGCCTTGCACATTGCATGTTTTGGGTTTTCAGTCCCTACCTGACTGTGTGGGTTTTCAGTCCCTACCTGACTGTGTGGGTTTTCAGTCCCTACCTGACTGTGTGGGTTTTCAGTCCCTACCTGACTGTGTGGGTTTTCTTCCTTAAAAGTTGGTCTGATGTTTTCTATAAGATGCTTTGCTGGTTAAATGATTCAGAATTATATTCAGAAAAAGTACATTTCACACTTTTATACTGGACGAGCCATAACTATTTGTGACACAAAATAATAATACATTAAAATAACAAAACATTAAATTAGCAAAACTATCTCTTTATTACTTTATAGAACAACTGGTAATACACCATGTGTCAAATTGATGAAAGAAAGAAAAGTATAGATATATTTTCAGTGCTCTAATTGATGCTGATTTATAAGATTAAGTCACTTTAGTATTGGTTTGGTGCAGGGCATAGCCTCTTGTTTATCGCTTTGTAATCAGCCGCGTAGCCTAGGAGGCCTCAAAAGCAAGAAAACTATGCCCCAATTACATACATTTGGGTTGTTAGCCTTCTAGCAGTCCCATTTATGACGTCTCTATTGAGATGATACAAGAATTTAATGCATAGAGTATGGAGGAACAACTGTGCACAGAACTGCATACATGTGCTGCATAGTGCATCTATGATTGGAAACCAAAGCCTATGATAGATGCACGATCATACAGTAAGAGGGTTGACTGTGTACAGTGTGGATGTATTCACCACTTGATGTCATCTTGTAGCTTCCATATCATTCAAATCCACAGTGGCTATTCGTTGAATTGTCAGACAGTAGAATGGTTGACAGTGTACTGTGTAGATTCACACACCACTCGATATCATATTGCAGGCTTCCAAAAGTGCATCTTTGAAAACCTTATAGATAGGCCTATATGTACTGGTCAAACAGTAGGCAAGTCACATACCTAATAAAGTTCTTTTAAACAATACTTCATTATTCCATGTGCTCTTCTTGTGCAACCTACACAGAGCAGATCATTTTGTTGTAAACTGTAATAGTATCAACTCCCAAAGGTGTGTTGTTTTTTAAGGCCTAAAAACCTGTTAACTTACACACTTAAACTGCATCAAAATGTTCTGTGATTTTACCACAAAAAAAAACCCAGAAAACAAACTCTTTGAACTTTGTTTTCATCCCAATTTAAAACTACAAGACCTTATAAGGAGACATAAGTCACAGGGAGCTCTGATCCAAGATTTATGAAATAAATGATAAAGTATAATGGATGAAACTGAATTGAGGAGAAATATTTCAATACAAGTAACAAGGCAGTTAAAAACATCTTCTAAAGACGAATTCTTAAATACAAAAATATACATTTTTACATGTGTCAAATTTTCTCAAGAGAAGGTTGCAGATTTAAAATGGAAACTATTCATACACCATAGTCTATTAACACCCAAGTAGACCCTTGTCATTTGATTGGAGCATTGTAGGTCATGCAGCATTCCTTATTCAAACCAATACCCAGCCTACATCATAAACCACACATTTTGGATCTATTCACTATGTCTTTTCATCCCATCCTTTTGAACTATTACACGCTCCACCACACCATGCATGTGCACACAATATACACAGCAGCACAAAACGCCCTCTTTGAGTGGATTCCAGAACACAATCTTGTTCAGTTTGTTCATTCTGTAAGTGTTATCCTCCACTCAAACAACAGAGTTCTACCTGGATGTTATATCAAACAAACAATGAGTGTTTTGCATTAGGAGATAATATTTTCACTTGTTGAACGATGGAATATGTTTCATTCGACGAAACGTTCCATATTTCTGAGAATATTCTCACCATTGCACGCATATAAACATTCATTATTTGTATGCAAATATTTCACCTGCATTGAGTCCATTATTGGAGAGAGATTGTATTTCAAAATCCTACATAAAAAGTGATATACATCAATACTTATTAGAAGTACAATCCATCCTCTAGTTTTCAACAAACACAACATCCAACAAACCATTGGGTCATTAAAGCCATCAGACCCTGCTGAGAATAACACTAGAAATTGTCAAAGACCAGTACCCACAACATTATGATCAAAAACAATTAAATTATTATTAATTCTTAAATCGTAAAACTCTTTTTATACACCATTTTTACATTATTCTCTATACTGTCTTCCTTTTTAATTATCATAGCCTATTTTTTATATTTTATCCTTTTTACTTTTTGTGAATTCGTAATGTATCAGCCCTCAAGCTGTCTTTTATCAAATTTGATTTTCAATAAACTATTTAAATTCAATTCAATTCAAAACTAAATGTTTTACTCATTTCTAAAACTATAGTATTTCAAGCTAAACTATTTCAAGAGAAGTTTTCCACCATGACCATCTTTGTACCACGTAAGTTGCGTGCAAATCTGTGAACATTTATATTTTCAATGTAAATTTATATTTTCTTTGTTTTCTTCTTGTAGCCCTTTGCCAAGAGTGGCTTTTAGACTTATTTGGGGCGGACTTGAATACAAAATTGTCTTTTACCAATGTTGTGCATACCCTTTAAGAGAAACACAGAATATAGGTTCATATTTTGTTGGGGATATTATGAGATATAAAAAAAAAAAAAATTCTTAAGAAAATTGTATAGGTACAATGTATTGAGTTTTGTATAAAATATATTTAAAGAAAACCTTTCAAATTAAAAGTTGATTGTTATGTTCCCCCCACTGACACCAATCATACCCTCATCAAAGATACACGTATGTTTTGTGACAACCTTACATGTAGCTATGGCTACAGCTAGATTTCTGCATCATCATGCATTGAAGTATAGGGCGCCCTTAGCAACACACTTAGCAACAGTCAAAGCCGTAGCTAGAGCCACCAATTCCAATACGGCTAATCATACTCCCAAGGCAAGATAACAAATATGCAACTCAAAAGACATTTACTTAAAACTCCATTTCCAGATGTAACCTTAACCACAGGTGAGTTGATCTTCTTGAAGCTAAAGACAATAATATTTTTTTATATGAAAGCCTGTTTGTTATAAAGATGGTAATGGTAGTGAGAATATCAATATAAGTATGTCAACAAAATTTGAATATCCAAAGATCTAAAGGCGACTTTATGGAGGTTCAAAATTCTGTGGTGTCCATTTGTCAATGCTGCAGCCAGAGATGTGGTTGGTACCAGCTGTAACCTACCTAAACATGAATAATATCATCGTCCTTGATGAAAATACTGTGATATTTTGTGCTGTTTTCTCATTAAGTAGACACTGTATTCAGCCGAGTACAGTATTATTGGTCTATAAATCAGCATTACCTTAACAAAACAAAAACAATCTGTGACCCTACCTTTAACAATGGTTTCTTAACCATACCCTGTATACCAGTTTGTATTTCAATCTACACTGTGTTATGTTTCAGGCCTGTTAGGGCAAGGTACTTTTTGCTTATTAATGGGCACCTCAATCAGGGAAACTTGAGCACTTCAAGGGGCACCAAGGCAATGACCAAGGGGCATGGAGGTAATTGCCTCCTTTGCTCCATGGAGTATCAGGCTTGGTGTGTTTATAAATGAATCCATCATGTTCACATTCCTGACAAGAAACCAACTAAGTCCAACTTGTGATCCATGGTGGCTGCAGTATAATGCAAAAAAACTGTCTGTCAGAACCAGCATCATTTAGCCAATCTCATCCGAACTCGATTGCATTCCTGCAAGGCTATCTCTCGTTGGTTGAAAAGGTAAACCCCAAGGTTCAGCTAGCCAATTAGAAAATGGCTACCAGGCTTACACTGTCAAACGATGCTTGGTTTACAGCAGTTCATATTGTCTCTGCTTTCAGTGGTAACCTCATCTGATACATACCAGCGATGACCAATGCTGTACTGTAAATCATATCCCTGCGTGAGACGCCGGTGAAAGCAACATGCCAGTCGCCATGGTTCACTCCAGGTGTGTTGCTCTCTATCACCTCACCCACAGTCACGGCGAGACCAGACCAGCGTAACGAATAATCGGGTGGGGTCTGTGATTGGGCGGCAGTAATGAGGTCAATTGGGATAGGTGTTGCTTGGGTGAATGTCTCCAGTGTGATGTTATTGACTGGATCTTGAAGTACAATACAGCCAATGTCAAACCACCTGAAACAAAGCAATACATCATGACAGTCAGATTATGTAACTATGGATATTAAACAAAATGGCAATAGCATTCTTCTTGATTTAAGCTGCACTTTTCTTCCTTTTTATTCATGGATTACATCATTTACTTGTTTAAATTAAATTTTTTAAATTGTTTTCCTTTTGCTTTGAACGATAACTCACTTGTCCGGCAAAAGCTCCACAATGAAATTCTCCACTGACACCACTGTCTGCGTCTCATCCACGACACCATTCCTCCGTAGGTTCTCAATCCTCTCCTGTGCCCCTTTGCTTCCCGCTGCATAGCCCTCAGGCTGGGGTGCAATGTTTGATTGACCAGGCTTACCAACAACAGTGGCAAGACCAAAAACCTTCTGGAAAGCGTCTCTTACGGGTGCCACTTTGATTTCCTTGTCGGAAGCAACAACGATGTAGATGTCACCCCCTGATTCTGTAGATTGAGACATTGCATAACATGATTTTAACTGATGTAATAATTGTGTAGAGGCCATGGGTTTAAGGGAGGAGGGCGGGTGATATAAACCCATGGCCACTACAATACACCAATCCATAAAGCCATGCCCATTTCTCATTGACCAATCACAACCGTGAAATCTGATCACCATTTGAGCCGTTTGGTGATCTTTGCACTAATGGTGATCGGGTTTCGCGGCTGTGATTTCGTAAGGAGGCGGGGCTTAATGGATCGATCTATTGCTTCAGGGGTGAAGAGTAAATTGTTTGCGGTACCCCCTGATTACAGGATTCAACCTGACGCCTTGTCACTGGGCACGCTCGATTATCTCGCAGATAGGACATCTGCTCTAGAACACGTTAGTCGTTTCCACATCCCACCTATAGCCTGTAGATTTCAAACCCCACAGGGCATGCAAAGCACCGAGTATACAGTGTTTATCATTCATTGATGTAAGGGTAAAGATAGTGAGATTAGTTTAGCTTTTGGGTTATCCTTGGGCTTGTTCTCTATAGTCCTTTTTATATTTTTAGTTCTACCTGGAAAAAAATAAATCAATAAATAAACAAAATACTACAGTGCATGTAGATGTGATGGCAATATAAAAGAACATCTAAACTGTAAGATATTGCTATTTTACACAGTGCCTAACTTCAAAGAGCTGGTACTGGTAAGCACACATTTTTGGTAAGCAGGAAAGAATCTTAACCTATTAAAATTCTGAGATCAGATCCAACAAATGTGATGTTTCTCACGGATAGAAATATTTCAATTCCTGTTGTGAACAAGGTTCCTGAAAGGAACTGAAATATTTCTATCTGTAAGTACCATCACATTTATTGAATGTGATCTCAAAATTTAAAAAAAGGTTATGACATTTGAACGATCTGATGAATCTATTCAATGTATTAGGAATGAATATTATTGAACAGAAACATATTACCAGCCAAAATACCACAAAATGTATGTTATTTGTGGCTGGTGGCCTGCCAACTTTTGTTTAGCATTACACTCTGCTAAGCAGCCCAATAAATTAGGCCCAGAACCGGCACAGGTGTACAGTTTTAGGTTTCACATATTTAGAATAAATTGAGTTGTTTAAATTTTCCCTTTGTGACACAACCAGATGAAAGATTTGTGCAAGATTGTTGGTACTTTGTTTTTAAGATTTGTGTGTTCTTTAATGAACAACTATTTTTTCAGTGGTAGTTGATTTTGAAGCATATTCTCTACCTACTTACTGATGATAGGGGCCATGCCTGGGTCTAATGTTGTGATCATTGTATCCACAGAGTTCTGAAATACAAAATAAACAAAAAACCAATCAGTAGAATGTAGTTGAAAATTTGTATAATAATAATATTAAACAGTATTTATAAAGCGCATTATGAATCACAGATTCCTCAATGCGCTTAACAATAGAAACAAAAGCTAAAATATGAACAAAATAGATTAAATAAAGTCTCACATACAATGTTATAAAAACATCCTACAGTTAAGAATCTACAATAAACACATACATATAAAATATTTAATTATTATTAGACAACAGACCAGCTGCAACCATTAAAATGAGAATAAAAAGCACAGTAACAGGTGCAACCAGATTTTAAAATACGAGAAATATAACCCCAAGGAAGTGACCATGTGCACAGAAGCACTTAAAAAAATACCAAGAAATGACATCATTAGACTACATGGACAGTTAATGTGATAAAATAAAATAATAATTCACTAAAGATCAATTCTTCCACATACATAAACCCAGAAGCATAATTAGGAGCACTATAAAGGTTTTTAATGATTAAATAGGTATGTTTTCAGTACAGATAAAAACAACTGTAAGGACCCTGCATATTTGATTGTTGTTGGGAGTTCATTTCAAAGTTTAGGCATGCAGCTGCTGCGAATAACATAATCACCGCATGTTTTCACTGGTTTTAGCAAGTGCTTGGCACTGGATCTCAGCAAAAGCATGGGCCTGTGTTCAGTAAAGAGGTCTGAGATGTTTTTAGGTGCAAGCCCATGGAGTGCTTTGTAGGTCAGCAGCAATATCTTGAACTCAATTCTTTTGCAAACTGCGAATTATATTAGTGATGGATTGGATAAATCCATGATCTTTTAATCCTGGGCTCGAACCTGCAGCTCAAAATGTTTACTGGACCAAAAATATGTGTACAAGACCAGTAATCAAAACGAGTAACTTGAGGCCTGACAACATGCATTTAACTGATTTTGTTTGAACAATTTAAAGCACTCTAACATGTAAGACAAGATTGATCTCATCTGTCGTTTGGGGTGGTAAATATACTTCATTACCCAACAGAATTGAAAGGTATTTTTCAGACTTAGACTTTCAACATTTAAACATAATTTGTTTCTGTTCAAGATATTACGCAGTGAGGCACATGAATTGTTACTCAATTGAAAAACACAAGACCACAGAACCTGTCCGGTGATGAATTTACTGGTCCCAAACTAAAACCACAGGCTCATGGCAAGCAATCCAGTGTAACATTTGAGCTCTGTAAACCGTTTTATCAACATGCCTCTCACATACACCGTTTGGTAATCAATATTTGCTGAATGCTACTCAATTGTTAGACTGGTTCCCTTTGTTTTAACTGTCATACATGCATTGGTATAATGGTGATTTAAGTTAATCAAGTCAAATCAAATTTCTGTGGTTCTTACGTACCTTAGTCTTCTCTACCATCTTCTTCATGAAGTTACTCCCCCAGCCAAACAGTCCCCCTCCTCCTGCCCCTCCCTGACTGTGGTAGTCACCCTGCAGGGATGAAGCGGACTCCTCAGCATTCGTCATCTGCTACACGAAGGAACAAAATTCATTTTCAGGGTTCTGCCCAGGATTTTTTTAGTGCCGGAAAAAATAGCGGCCGGGGAGGAGGGGAGAGGCGGGGGCGGAGCAGTAGAAAACAGGGTCAAAGACCACTCATAAATATAAGATGAGGTTTTACCTTTTCGATACCTACTGGTAACAGTAAATGACAACACTCAATAGCCTAAACTAAACAGCAAACTTAGTCAAAGTTTCTTTAAAAATTTGTAAAACGTACAGAAAAAGTTTGTCCTAGTACAATCATGTCAATTTCCTTTTGATCGTGCACGAAGTGGTTACACACGTGCGCTTTGATATAATTGGAATACCTTACCATCAATAAGCATTTGGTATATAAAATCCTTTATTTTGGCAAAGAGAAGGGTTTGGGAGGGCAAGAGTTAGACTTTTATATTTATTCTGTTATATTTTTTACTACCCTTGGCCTCTTTGTTAATCGTTCGTCCACTTTTAGTTCTGCAGAAATGCCAGGAGAAATGTTCTCAATCCAGTTCTCCTGTCTGAGTTTTATTTGTAAACCTTTCAGTGTTTGTCAAGAAATGGAGTTCAGGAAATGGGGCTATCTGAACGACCAGAATATGACCTGCGGTTTTGAACCACAAACAAACCATTGATCACCTACTCAGATGTTCCTTACTGGACCAGAAATCAAACCTTGCTGACTTCAGCAAAAGTGCCAAAGTCTGTTCTCAGTTCTGGCTGAAACACAACATCTTGTGTGTGAGGGTGGACTCGATAAGAAGAAGAAGTGTTTGTCTAAATGTATTGATACTGGAATGAATAAATGACATTTTAACAATTACCTCCTTTGGCTGTGGATCTGGAATCAGGGACTGTTGAGCAGATAATGACATCTGTGATGGTGGTAATGATTCTTCCTGGGATGGAGTGAAGAGCTGTGGCTGTGGTGAGTCTGGAGGTGGAGGAATGTACAGCTGAGACGGTTGGGGAGGGGGAACGTAAGTGGTGATGGGATTAACTGGGGCTGCAACACCTGGACAAAAAGTAAACGTTTATAATTGAGATCCAGACTTATGATGCAGGACTGGAATTAAACAGAAGCCTATAAGATGGCCTTTGTTTTTCCTCGTCTTGGCCTTGGTGCCTCTTTAAAAGTTTCCAACAGACTTTATGATTTTCCAATTGAATTACTCTTTGCAAAATGAAAATGGCCTGCCCTCTCAGAGATGAAATTTCAGGCCTGACCTGTATAAACTCACAGATATACTTACATGGTTTTAAAGATGGTCATGGTGGACACATTTTTGCATGAAATGCTACAGCTTTTGAGAAGTGAGTAAAAAGTTTTTTGTTTACGTGCAAGTATTTTTAAAGATAGTAGTTACAAGAGTAGAGCAAAAGGAATCATGGGGGGGGGGGGGGGGGGGGGTGTTAACTTACCTGTCGGTACTGCAGCTAGGGGTAATGAGGAATGTCCCTCACCATGATCTCCAGTTACTTCCTCCATCATTGTGAATGTTGATTTTAGAAGCTAAAAAATACCCTCTCCTGAAAATTACACCAAAGTTTCAATAAATTTACATGTTTCAACCTCTTTTGGAATTTAAGTAACAAAACACAAGGAAAACTGACTTCCATTGAATTCCATCTGGGGGTGAACAAAGAAAAACTGACGGCTGAGCCATTGTATCCAACTGCCATTTTTAAAAATTCTATCCTTTACTTGTCCGGAAAGTTTGACAGAATGAACACAGCAAAAAACAGACAATATGAACTATTCAAAGGCTTTAATTTAAACTTATCAGATGAAAATAAACACATCAGTATCATTCAAAGAAAAGTTGCAGTCTGATTCAGAAATTTTTCCAAATTGAAAACATTGGATTTGAACCTGAAACTGCTATGAAGTGAAGTGAACTCGGTCCGAGTGAACTTGGTCCGAAACCAACTCTGTCCGAAGTCAACTCAGTCCGAAACCAAATTGGTCC
>JAUELU010000008.1:13369707-13385153 GCA_032357145.1 Evasterias troschelii
GCAGGGCTTGGTTCCATTAGCAGTAATGTTAGTGCTATTTAGGTCACTCTTAACTAGTTGGGTTCGGAGGTTGGGGGGCTGTCTATACGCAATGATGGGTTTTTCTTTGAATATGTGTTTAAGAGAGTCATCATTTGCAACAGCCAACACTTCCATGCCTTTCACCTCTGTGGACCCTGTTTTGAATCCCAGACTTGACTCTTGCATGTGGATTGGGTTTTCAGTCCCTACCTGACTGCATGTTTTTTTTTCATATGTGGGGTTTTCCTCCCACATCTGAAACTGACATTTCTTCATTATTTCTCTCTACACAGGTAACTTCAGACATCTGGGTCAGAATGTTGGTCACATTTTGAGGGTCTCTAGTTTCACTCTAGTATTTCAAGTCAAGTCAAGTAAAGTCACAAGTAAAACTTTGGCAGGTCAAGTTAAGTCACAAGTCACATAATGTCCCGAAATAAGCCCACTCCCATGATGTTGTGACAACAATCAAAAACCTGATCCATGGAGATTTAACGTTTTGTCTTGTAACAAGAGAACTCGGAAACATTGGATCGCCGCAAAAGCATTGTCGCCAAAGACGCGATTTTACCACATTTATTTGAAAAAAAAATTGCATTGTCGTAAAAACAAATTTATTCAAGTAAATTCTCAACTCTCAAGCCATTTTTGCTCAAGTCCAGTCAAGTCGCAAGACAATGAAATTGGTGACTCGAGTCTGACTCGAGTCCAAGTCACCGACCTGAGTCAACACCACTGGTTTCATCACCAGAAAGATATAATAATAATGATCATAATACTAAATATTTTACGGACTTGTGCCTTTGTTGATCATACATGGAATTTGGCATACAGTCAGAGTAGGCCCTATGTCATGAGAAAAATTAGAAATTCGAAATTATTTGTCCTTTGAAAAATGCACGCAGAATAACAAGCAATTTAAACATTGCCTAAATGGCTGTCATTGCTTGTTACTCCACCTATATTCTTTCAAATGGCAAATCTGTGATTGCTCTATTGCCAAATATCTTCCTCATGACATACTCTGACTGTGTGCCAAATTGCATGATTATATCATCAAACAGCAACCTATTACCTACGTAACATTGGAAGTGTATCAGTGAAGACAACCTGCCCATTGGATTTGTTTATTTATGTAATCATTTTTATTGATTGATTGATTGAATTTTTGGTGTGTAGGGAAGAAGGAAACAAGTCTGCAATCTCACCAATGTTTTCCACCCTTCAAACCAACATGTTTATAGGACTGAATCTAGCTCAACCAGAGCCCAATTCCATAAAGCTGTTATGCAGATAATTCTGCTGAGCAAATATCTTTGCTAAACAAGAAATGAGCAGGGTACCAGCTGCAGCAATGTAAACTACATGTTTTTTATGGTAATCTATTTAATATTTAAATGCTTTATGAAGTTGGGCCCAGCATGCAACCCCACTGTATTAAATAATACCAATTCAACAAACATTTGCAACTTGACTGTATTATGCAAAGAGTGATGGGTTCTTACCATTTTAGCCTTCCATCTACGTTGCTTGAACATGTGTATTAAGACTTCCTGGTCGTACTGTACCAGTGCATCTAATTCCACTGTAGATAGAGATCGTTTTTCTGGAGAGACGAATAAGGAATACATTGTTGATCTGAGCCAACACATTTCCATCCACAAAGAGTATACTACGTTGTACATCAATACCTTAACAAAAGGTAATTCATTCCCATCTAGTTTTCAATAAAGACTTTTATACAACCAACCTACATGACCTATAGCAATTTCATCCAATTTGTTTGTCAATTTTTTAATAGTGAAAAAAACAACAACAAAAAGAAGATAATAAAACCATTTTAGGTTTTTCTGGGATATTCACATTCACACTGGGCTTATTTCGGTAGCGTCATTTCAAATAAGGGAAGGTGGCTTTTAATTGAGGTCTCCAGATGCTCTATTCTTCACTTTACACAACACAAGTGAACTTTGCCTTTATGCCCAATCCAAAGGACAAAGCACTAATGATTTATGTGTGTTGCTTAAGGACACAAGTAGCAAGACCAGGACTACAACCCACACTCTGCTGATCAGAAACATTGGTGCTTGAGCCTAGTACCCTTGACCACTCAGCCACAACACTCCTCATTTAATGAATTGCTGAATATCTACCAAACCATCAGCTTACTATCTTGGGCAGTAACTTAGTTGAGTCTTGAAGGGATAAAGAATAACACATGACCTGTTTTGTTACATGATAACATTGATTAAATGATAAAAGACAAAACATGAGGTTTGAGGAATGTAATATTTCCGAGATAAGTGGCTAGTGGGACTTGGTGCCCCCTTGTTTTAAACCTGGAACCTCCCATACATTAGAGTAGGAAAGTTCACTGTCTCTGCACATCACCTAGAAGACACAATATTCCATTGGGCTAATTCTTTCTCCCTTTGGTGACTGCTTTATTACTTCTTTCTTAAGACTCAAGAAGATTTTGAGAAACCATAAAATCAGAAAGAATCCTGAAAAAAATTATAATTCTGACCAAGTTTTTTCATACCAGAGTTATCATACACCAGGTTGAATGTATCTGATGCCATCATACCATCCTGTGTTGATAGGGACCAGGAGCATGTACAGTCCTTTGACTCAGTGGAGGTTCCATTTATGCTCACAAGGAGAAACTCGTACCTTGAGCTGACAGATTTACGTTGGGTATAAGGAAGATTTGAGCAGGGAGAGCAAACAATTGTCTCTCCATCGACTTTGAGGTTACTCCCCTTCAAGGTCCGTGCAACTAAGTCCAGGTGGACTGGCCTGTTCTGGAATATTGTCTGATTTTCAGGCCTCCGAAGGATTGCAATTGTTTCCTCTGAAAAAAAAAAGGGAAATAGCAACAAGTTATTCATAATTATCAATAAAAACAAATTGTGGCAAAATTAGTTTCAATTATGAAAAGCTTACTGGTTGCAAAGTTCAGTTTGCATTACCAATCTTGCATACAAATATTTCAGTCTGAAACACAGTCTAAGGTGAGAATATGCCATTCAAGTAAGTGAAATCAAAACTACCACTTGGTATAAGAATGAAGACAATCCATGACAAAACACGTTAACTCAAAGTTACTGATATCCTTCTTGGATTTATGGGCAAATTGGCTTCATGCTTTCTCAAAGATAAAGCTTTTATCAGTGATTCCTGAAACAGTAGTTCAGAATAAGCATTATTACGGAAACATGTACTATCTTGATTAAGGGACAGATTTGTTTATGTTGAATATTTGTTGCTGTCTGCAACTCAGGACACAGATTTCACCCACATTTACATGTATCAAAGGTGTGTGGAAGTTGTCGCAAACGACAACAAGTGTTTTGAAGTAAGCAAATCCGTCCCTTAAAACAAGATGGCACATACTAATATGAAGGAGCTTATATCTAACTACAAATGTTGTTCAATTTAGGCATGCAACTGCAGTTTGTTGGAGAAAAAAAAGAACAAAAAGAGGAAGGTATCGGGCACAGCAAGATTTTGTATTGTGTTTACAATTATCAATGGCTCAGCAGAGAAACTCAAATTAAGGAAATCAGTTGCATGCCTGACAGCTGTTTGACAAAAATGAAAAAAGGAATTTCACTCACCTTTTCTGCCATCATTTCGAATGACTTCTGGTTCTCTGTTCAGGAGATGATTTAAATACTTGATTTTAGTAAACCGAAAACAATTTAATAATTAATCAAATCCAAATATTCTAACGATGACATTGATCATTGATGGTTGTAGATTATGCCAATTAAGAACCTAACATCCACAAAAATCTTAAAGCACTCTACACAAATTTAAAACTGTACAATAAAAAAAGAAGAAATTAATATATTAAATAAAACACTAAACATAAAGCACAGATTAAAAGCAACTAATAGACGAAACAAAATTGCAATAGATTTTTAAGAGAATAAGAGAGTAGACCTCTCGAGTAGTGCTCGATAAACATCGTATACCTTATTACATTGAACCCATGTTGCAAAGGTTTGCACTTGACATGTCATGGCCAAGTGATCCAGACTCAAGTTCTAGTGGCTATTAAGTCATCAGAGTGTGGTTTTGAATCAAGGTCATATGACATTTTAGTCCTTGAGAAAGCCTTATCAATCACAAACCATCTCTGCCCTCACAGGTACCATTTATTCTTTGCTGAAGAGAAGCAATTAGTGTCTTGCTCAAGGACATAAGTGTCATTCGAACCCACAACCTGATGAATTAGCCATAAGAAGTTAGTTGGATGCACTAAACTGCTTGGCCAAGTCATTGATGTTTTATGTGGTTTAATTAATCAGTGTGCTGTTACAGGGTTTTGTGGTAGTCAACTATATGCTTAGCAGCTTTATGAACACTCGTTCCTTATTGGTCCTCCTCCGAGGCTCCAGTATCAAAATATAAAACAATGACGACTTCTTGTTATTTTTTACCTGTCAGCTGGATAGGTTCTGCATGTCCCGTTGATCCAATCACAGTAGGCATACCGATACCGACAAGTGTAGGCAGACATGTAGTCTCGGCAATGTTGGAATGGTACCTTGTACACTCCAACGTCTGTCCCAACAAATACGGCTTGGTCCGAGTCACTCTTCAACATTGTAAGAACAGGCTTCTGCAGTGGACCAAAATAAATGTGCCTTGTCAAGTACCAGATAAACCAAATAAAGTGCGTGCACAACATTGGTGATATTGAAAATATAAATTGTTCACAGATCTGCACATACATGTAACTTACATGGTACACAGGAAGTCACGGTAAAAACTTACTTTGAAGTTTTTTTGCTTGAAATACTGTAGTTTTTGAGGAAATGAGCAAAACAAATAGTTTTGATATTGCAAGTCCAAAACCTAATGTTTGAAAACAAATGAAAACATTTAAGGTTTTCCTGTATTTTCTTGTGACTCCGATGACTAATTGAGCTTACAATTTCACAGGTTTGTTATTTCATGTATGTGTTGGGTTAAATAAAGTGCGAATACTGGTATTTGACATTGACCAATATTGTTTAACTAAACTGTGGGCATGGGCACTCCCGAGCACCGGAGAAATTCTGATGTCGTGGTGGGTCCATCGGAGTGTGACAGTACCGAGCCTGGAGCCCCGGAGAGCTCATGGTCGGACCGCTCCATTACCCCAAATAGAGGGTGGCTCGAACCCACTGAACCATGGTGGCTTGTCGTATCTGACAGCTCCACGTTCAGGGTTGAGTCGGAGGGAGTCTGGCGGGTACTCCTGCACGGCTTGCCCTGCCGACCCTTCTTTGGCTTCGCGCCGGCAATCATGGTCGCAACCCCATCTTTGCCTGCCTTATCCTTTCGTTTGGAAGCCCCGCCAACCATGTCCGGAGAGGAGGACCGGGCACCCAGTCCGACTCCGAATGCAGGGCCGCCAGCACCCGCAGCCGACAGTGGCTGCGGGCGCTGGACAGGAGACTGATTCGGCAACAACCCGTTGCCGGCGCTGCCTCCCGACGGCTCGACCTGTCCGGGGGGGTGACGGCCCCCAGTTACGACAGGACGAGCTCTCTCCAAACGTTTCATATCTCCTCAAATTAATCACTACAACACTGGTTAATCGTAACTCCAATAATTGGACACAATCTTATCTTTTAATGCTTTCAACTCTTGCTAAAAGGGAAAAACTGGCGAGCTACTATAAAAACATGTCTCACCCTGGTCCTGCCACTAAGAGAAAGGAGGAGCCACGAGGCTACTCGCCGCAGGGCACTATGGGTAGGGCGATGGAGGGCGCTATATAATGTAAACTCTTAGCGAAATATCCTGCCGGTATGGGGAAATATGCAAATAGTAGTGTGCTCTACAGGTAATGTATGAGTGAAGTAGACACAGAGTTTTGTCAGGGAATTTGAGCATCAGGCGTGGATCAAGAAATGTTGTTTGACCCAAAATTATTTTAAAATTTACCCAGTCAGTTTCCCTGGTGGCAATATACAAAACACAAACAAGATGCCTCCATTTGTTTGCTGCATGAAGCATTTTGTGTGTGTTGCATGTACCCCTCTTCGGAAGCAGAAACACTTAGGTGATAATGGTGGGCAGTTGGTGTAGTGAGTGATCCTTAATAGATCGATCTAAATTCTTAGGACTGTATTTGTTCCTGACAGGGGAAAATAAGACTCAAGTAAGACAGGAATGCATACCTTGACTCCATTTGTGTTTAAACTGATCTCTTCTACAATTTTTGCTTCAGATTTTCTTCCATCCAGATAAGCTTGAAGGACTGTACCATTCTCTGTGATGAGAAAATAAAACAGGTGTGTAAGTAGTTTGCAATAGCTAATTCAATTTGTTCACAGAAAAAAATCCTCAGCAAAGTCATCCCCCGACTGGCACCCCCTAAATAAAGATATCGACAAATAAGGGAGACCGCCAAGATCGGGCAAGATAGCTCAGTTGGTAGAGCGCCGACACGTAAATCCTGAGGTTGTTGGTTCAAATCCCGCACTAGCAAAATGTTCATTGTTCATTTAAAATTGTGTTTATAAAATCATTTAAAATTTACAGTTTCCCTTGTACATGTTGTAGTTTGTTATCTTTACTTTTACTGTTATTTTACTTATTTATTTTCGTTTTATAAACTAGTTATTTATTATTTATTGTTGGTTTTGTATAATTATCTGCTTTTATTATTGCGTAACCTATATTATGTTTAAATCTATATTTATTTCATTGTGTACCCCAGATGTGGGGCAACAGATCTACAGATCACAGTCTGTATTTGCTTTTGTTGTCCCTTGCCCATCTCGTGGTATATTGTCTTGTATTTTGTTTTGTACTGTTATGGCAAATAAAATAATAATAATAATAATAATCTTTTAAATTATCTATCATTTAGACACTAAAGAGCAGTGGCAGCCACTTACCTGTACCAATGAAGAAAACATCAATCGAGTGAACGTTCTCATCAACGACGATCTGAGAGAAACGTTCTCCTGACAAGATCAGCAGAGGATTACCATCTTTTGTTCCTTTGGTCTTATAGTGAAGCTGATTCTTCACAGGCTTGTCCAACAGTTGGGCAAACAATAACATTTCCAGATATAAATTGTTTGAAAAACTGGTTTGTGCAGGACACTGCAGGGAAAAACAAACAAAAACAAATAGACTTGTAACTTGCTCCATTTACCCAAAATTTCTTAAATGTTACAAAGAAAGGATAATAATTTTACTTCCCAAAACCAAGCACTACAAGCATTGAGAGGATGGTACAGCATTGTCATTAAACTAAATTGAGAGTGAAAAATTTTCTGACAAAACTTACTGTTCTTCGTTTCCGTATGTCACTTTCACGCCTCCGTACTGTCAACCATAAATTTTGAACATCTCCGCTGACTTGGGCCTTGAAGGGACTACTTTCAAACATTAATTCCATTTCATCTAGACGATAAGCACACAATGCAGAGCTAGCAACTCCTGAACTGTGACGGAGGGAAAAACAATTCAGGGGTGAACAAAGAAAAGTTGACAAGATTCTGTGCCGAGAACTCCTAGATTACGTGCCAATGCTCTATCAACTGAGCCAACTTGCCCTATGTTGTGGTCTCCCTATTTTGTCAATTCATTTGGTCCGAGAGAGTGAGGGGGGGAGGGGGCATCAGTCTGAAGTCAGAAATCCATACATACTGCAATATAGCCAGGGATCACAGTTTACGATACAGCCTGGGAAGCTGCAATGTTAGGGGATCACCTTAACGTTTATTATTACAATAGAAAACTATTGGGTAAATATAAATCAGTTTCAGGTTGAACAAAGACAAATTTACTACAAGGGGATTTGAACCTAAGGCTTCCAAGTCTACATGCCAGTGCTCCACCAACTCGGCTATTGTGCCTTATGTTGGCGGTTTCCCTGTTTTTTTTCAATCATTGTTTGGAGGTGCCAGGCAAAAGTCATACAAGTGTATTCTACCAACGGAACAACTTTGCCAAATTCTATATGTGTATTGTGTAGATTGATTCACCACGTTATTATCTAATGACACTATGCGCATAAAATTTCTCTTTGAGTTGTGGTGGTTCCGAAATGAACCGGTGTGCAACAACTTGCCGATTCGATTAGTATGCTTTGATCATTATCAGGAGAAGATTGGGTAAGGGTTAGGATTAGGGGTCAGGGTTACGGTTAAGTCATATCATATTAAAGTTGCAGGATGCATAGTTTATGCATCGTTCAAAACAATATGGATGACATTGAATGGTCGGTCAGGGGGAGGATTACAAAATAAAAATATTTCAAACTTTATGTCATCAACTTACGGCCATGTGGCGAAAACAGCAAACACCACATTTTCATCTTTTGTAGACTGGTAGATGTCCTCTGTGATTTAAAGAAAACAGGATCTGGTAACAAAATTACAGTCTAAAGTTTGGATGAAAGTTCCATTACAATACCGTGACAATATAAATTTACAGTACATGCTTCTATTCATTGCTGTCCCAAAATTTGAGGCTTTACACGCATATGGCTGACCATGCAAAGAATGAATAGATTTCTTTATCACATCCGACAGGCGCATCAAAGAATTCTATATTTGTTACTACAAGTATGAAGAGCTGAGTTGAATTATAAGACACTTTTATACTTCAATCACAGATTTACTCCTGGGTGAATAGAGGCAAGAATGGGGCAAAGATGCAGGCAATGAGATTGAACATACATTGATAACAACACAGGGCACTAAGGAAAAGAAAATGGCTTTATATATTTAGTCAGGCAGACGCACATCAGACGAAAAACAAAGGTCGAACATGTCATAGAGAAAAATCAAGAAAGTGAAAAATGGAGATGGGCAGTGCACTAAGCAAGAAGGCAAGACAACAGACAGACCAAGAGACTCACAGAATGGCAACCAAGGACAGGCAGGAGAAGAAGAGGACAACAAGGAGATTGAGAGATGAAATCATCACACTACGAACGCAGCAACATGGAGTAGAATGACTAGTGACATAAGAGAATTGAAATTGCTGGAGGAAAGCTTCATCCAATATGGATGAATACAGCCTGATGATGATAACGATGATGATGATGATGATGATGATGATGATAAATAGAAGCAGTAAGAGTTAAGTTTCATGATCAAGATTTTTCCTTGATTGTCCAGAAGTTGAGACTGGTGCACTAGACCACTCAGCCATGACACGCCAAACACCTCTTCTTGTATATGTTATTTTCCCGTTATTTTTACTACGAATCTACCCTAAGTATTAATAAATGGTAGGACAACTTAATCATCAATTTTAAGATTATTAAATCATGGTGATTTCAAATTATCTTTCAAAATACTTGTATTATGTGAAAGTTTTTACATGGATTGTTTGGCCGTAGTTTCTTGACTTACGTATTTCATTGTAATGGTAAGGGTGATCACCCGCTATAGAGCACTCTAAGCGAGCTTTCATGAAGGTGACGAAATTGTTTTCAAATGACATGTATTTGTCTCCTCCTTCTTCGCTCTGAAAAAAAAATTATCATAGTATAAGTGCAAAACATCTTCAAATATAGCATTGACACAACACAAACACAACAGGACAAGGCACATAGATAAAGATAGTCCCCACTTATCATCTTTACAGGCAATGGTAGTCACTTTTTTTTAACGCACAAATACACGTAATATGTAAACACAGCGAGTGACACAAATGAGTTCTATCAAACTCCTCTTGTGATTGGTAGATGAACCTCTTGGCTGTGTAGACAAATTACAATGCTTGATGCGCATAACCCACAATCTCTATATTGGGAATACAAAACCGCCAACTGTCTGTCTTACCTTGCAAATCCTAGCCACACGTGAATACACAATTTTACCAGCGTTGATGTGCTCTGCAGAAAACTCACGATAGAAGAAATAAATGCTGTCATTGTACTCTATGGGATCGCCAACAAATTGAGGGCCTGTAAAAAAAATATACAAAAGAAATATTGCAGTTGGTTAAGTGGTTTCACTACAAGAAAGATATTATGATAAAACACTTTGGTCAGTGTTAATTTCAACAGTTTAATTCCTAAATTCCAGGCACTGTCTAAGAAACCCATCGTCTAGGAACCAACACATGAGAAGATGAGCCGTGTGCGTCTTTCCAAGACAATTCTCAAGACCCCGATAGAAAACAGCGAGGCCTCAACCGAACTCAAGACACTGATGATGAAAGAGGACACATAACCCTTCACAATCACATCCATCTTAGTGCAAGCCCAATTTAATGATGATAACAATGAGCTTTTAAACTAATCAGCTTAAAGGATTTCATTTTAACCAATCCTATCCTGTCTTTAACTCTAAACAGGTTTTAAAAAACCTACTGTTTAGCACGTAATCCAGATGTTTTTTGGTGGTTAGGACATTATCTATCTTTGTCCGTGTTTGTGTCACCTCCAGATTTGCTTTGACTATCCCGAGCTGCGACATCTTTCCCGATAAACTGTTTTCTAGATTCGTCCCAGCAAATATTTGATAACCTGAAAAAAAAATTAAAAAATGACAAAACTTGCAGGTAAGTTTGTATATTTTGAATAATTTGATATTAACTTTACACTACCATAAACACACAGATATCAACCCCTTGCACCAACATCACAGGCAGCAACGTCTACCAAGCTTGCCATTTTAGGAGTCAAACTGCATGTAAAAATTAATGCGCCAATCAAAATAAACAATTGTGAGTTTGATGGCCTGGAAATGCTATTTCCTTGACTTTTACAGTGGTTCAAATGGAAATATATTTATCTGGAGGATTCTCTGGTACTGGTATGAAGTTTATTATTAGTGAGCTTTCAGATTCAACTTATCAATTTTTATTTTGAGAATTAATTGTCCTGTACTTTGTCTAATTTCAGTTCACTTGAAAGTTATTTTTTGGTAAGCACTTTTTTTCTAGCCACTAAATAGAGCTTTAAGTAGACCTTTTCTCATTGTAATTTACATATTTTATTGGCTTGTATTTTTTCTAAAGGTCTTAATTGTTTCTGAGACCATTTGGAAAACCGTTATGCAACGGCTGATCATCAACGCAAGCCAAGTGAACAGACAACAACTCGGAGAGAGATAAAACGCCTCATGTTAATGCAGTATAATCCATCTTGAGCATATCTTGGCAGGTATGGGAAAGGGACAGGGGCACTAATCCATTCAAAGGGTTAGTCTACTCAATGTTTGCAGTGCCTTTTGCCTGGGGCCATCAAAACATGATCTCATGGACTTTTTGCAACAGTTGCTTGTGTGAGCGCAATCTGCTTCAGTGTCTCACCACACATAGCCTGTTGACATATATCCACCAACAACACACACGGAATCTTGTAGACCCGTGTTGCACAAGAGCTTTGCTTGTTACTGTTTCATCTATAAGGTGAACTGGTGAAGAAATGTAACCCATACAGAAAGATAAAACTGAAATTTGTGCCGTTTCTTTTTAGAGCTTTAGTTGTTTATTGTTTTTCAGGTACAAAGTATTTTTTTACCTGAGTCATTTATCAGTAACCAACTTGAGTTTTGATGAGGCACTGAAGGAGCTATGTAGGAACCTTTCTGTGGAGATCCAATTGTTATTGATAGCTACACAAAAAAAAGAAGAAGGGAAAAAAGAAGAAGAATTATACAACTCAACAAATTACCCCCCCCCCAATAAAACAAACCAGTCATGAAATTCTAAGAATGTTACATCCTGAAGTAATGTTATGTTCTTGTTAGGCTTATAAATACATTTGTACCAGATGTTGAATTTGCATTGGGGATAAAATGGATGTGGTTCCCTGCTGCACTACAACAATATAGGATTCGAATTGCCTCTACTAGTGGTCAAGCCTGGTGGTCTAGTGGCAACACAACGGCTCTAGAGTATCAAAGGTTGTGGGTTCAAACCCCATCTGAGTAAGACTCGGGAATGGGTTTGTCTCTACAGTCCCAATCACACTTTGGTGTAAGTCTTTAATCCATAAGCAATCACAAGGCTCAACATTAACACTGGGCCACATCAGGCCCAAGGCCACATCAGGCCCAAGGCCAGTGTTTTTTAGCCTTGGGCCAGTAAACTCAGTCTAGTGGTCTTGTGTTTTCAATTGACTAAGTAAAAGAACATCACTGTGTACTACAAAAGAAATTAAAGTTCAAAAATTGACTTTGAGTCTAGTGAATATCTTTCAATTGTGTTGAATATCGAAGCATACTTATCAAAGCATACCAATTAAGATTCTCTTAGTTCTTGTTCAATATAAAAACAGCTTACTTATAGATGTTAAACAGTGAACAAGGCTACTTTTCATTAGATTCTGTTCTTGTTAAACAAATTCTGGTCAGTAAAAACTTTAAGCTACAAGCCATGCAGTATCATGAAGCCCCCCCCCCCCAATTCGAGGCCTGAATTATTACATCCCCCCTTCAAAAGCAAAGGGTTCTGGGTTCTACTTACATTTTGGGAAGATCTTTGTTGGCAATAAGGTTTAAACGAATTTGTACCACATTCTAAGAGAACACCATCGTAAAGTGGTTGGATGACACGAATGAAATTATTGCACTGCAAAGAGAAATACAAATTCAAAAATAAACACAATTGTTTTTTTTTTTTTCTGTATTAAGAATTTTTACTGTTGTTTCTGGCAGTGGCTGCTGAATGCGCTGCAGCACCTTGTACACCCTTAAAAGGTGCTAAATAAATTGGTTTCATAATTTCAAAACCTGTCTTAGAATGTTACTGTCTGTTCATGCTCCTTGGGTACCTCATTGGTAGATACATACGCTACACACATGTACATGTATAAAAGACTACATAATTATTAATTATTATTTCATTTTAAATTTGTTGACCCACAGGCCAAATTGGATGTGATAAACAATCAGCAGTTAGCATTATTATTATTTTTCTTAACTCACATATTTCTCATCGCAAGACCATCCGTTATCTGATTGATTCGGAATCCAGACAAAGTCAAGCTGGGTGAAAGAACAAAAAATAAAGTTGTCAAGTTGTTATTGAATGAGGGATTAGATCCTACTTTTATGTAGTATGTAAACAGCTGAAATTGAGTAGGGCCCAAAAGACCGCTTGGCTATGCTACTCAATCAATAACAATGTTTCAATTAAGATGTGGAATGACAGCGCTCTGAACAGGACCATGGCTGAGACTTGGTGGTCTGGGAATAAAGATACAAGGCCTTTTCAAACTACAGAAAATCTCTGTGTTGGACAACGGTTCCAATCTGTGTAAACTGGACCGACCACACACTGCATAATTTCAACATGGTGTTGATCCATATTAATTTAAACTTGGTGGTCCGAGAGTGGGCATGAAAATGAGACCAAGAGCCAAAGATCTGACAGCTTGGTCAGGACCGGAATGAACAGGGTCAAGATCTGAAGAAGCATGGACTGAGACCTGAACATCAGACACCAAGACCTCAAGACTCTACAGCTATATTTCATAATAAATAGGATGAATGTTAATTTTTACGACTCTGTACGCATGGAAGATGCCCCTGGAATTAAGGATTTATTTATATTCTTTTTCCTAAAAGTTAGTCCACTGGTATAACATGCACGAATAAGTTGACAGTTTTTATTTCTCTAAACAATTTGCCATTTAAAAAAAACGGTACCATTTGCAGGTCTTGGGTTCTTGCCGAAAACAACGACATATTTCCTCCGATGAGTAGTTTGTCATCCAATAACGTGAGTGTCCGGTAAAACTTGCCATCATTTTCTGATCCCTCCGGTCCAAATGTAACAGCAGAGCCATTGATCTCTGAGTACAAAGAAATCAATTGAAACTTGAATTATATATAAACACGGCTACGAATGAAGAAATCTGAAACACTACCAATGAATAAAGAAATCTGAAACACGACTAATAAACAAACAAAATCTGAAACACTCGACCTAAATCCCACGAGGCAAGATACAACTTCTATTTTACTGAAAGTTTATTGATGAAAAACAATAACAAGTTTTTTTATAGGGGTTTATCTCCGGGCATTTCCAAGTGCTTTTTTATTTACTCCCAGACAGGCTTTTGAATCATGAGACCCATTTATGGAACACCTTGCAAAGGTTTAAAAGGTGCTGCAGTGCATTCAGCAGCCAATGCCAGAAACACAGTGGCAAACCCATAGCAATGTAACTGGGTTCTTTTACATGCATTACACAATATACAAGACCAAGGTCTTTACGAAAGATTAAGTGTCTTTCTTAAGGACACAAGTGTCAAGACCATGACTTCAGAAGCACCAGAGCTTGAGTCCAGTGCACTTGACTGCTTAAGGGTGAAACTTACGGTTGATGTTGAAGCTGAATGGATATGGTGGAGAATCTCTCCTGATCGACTTCTCATACTGAGACTGACAAACACACAGCATGTTAAATACTAGAATGCATAGTAGTAGTTGCGATGGGTGATGTATCACTGCCATTTTATCAATTTCTGACAAGAAAAAGAAAAAGGTAATAATTAGTTATTTATAAATGAAGGTGATGTAAAAATGTTGGGATAAGACATTCTTGTCAATAATTTTTCACAAAAAAATACTGCATATTCAGATTCATCAAAACTACACAATGGGGGATCACACAACTTCAATACAAAATTAAGTAATGGGTTACATTTTGTCAATACAGGTTTGTACCGTACCTGGTCATTTTGGTTTAACAAGTCAAAACAAGACAATCTTTAATAGATGTCAATTTTTGTGGGGGCAATTTTCTTGCAGTCGGAATAGAGCTTTCTTTTCTTAAAAAATTGACCACAAATTTGTGAATAATAATAATAGAGAGTTCTTATAAAGCGCACATATCCTAGACACTAGATCAAGGCACTGAACAAATAAAAATAATAATAATAACTAGTTCTTATATAAGAATCAGGCCACTAACTTTTTTTTTGCATTTATACTACAGTTCCTTTTGGTTTGTAAGCAGTTTGCAACAGCTAATTCTTTTTTCTCAAATAAAAAATCAACAGAATGAGTAGCTTCAAATACCACAAGATGTACATGTACATTGTATAACTGGTTTCGGGCTAATCTACCATTGGCCCAAAAGGATAAACAATTGCAATTTTCTATCAAATGAAAGAACACCTGGCAGACTGATTTCACTTGATACTTTGGAATAATATGTACTTTTCAAGTAGTTTTTTCTAAAAGTAACTTGGAAGTACATTTTTTACATGACTGCAATTGATTCAATCTACCTTACAAAAAAAATAAATAAACAAATGGAGGCCTGCTTTTCACTCTTGAAAGGAAAGGAAAAACAATTTTTATTCATCAGTGAAATGGGTTTGTCAATAAAATTATTGTACAGGGTGTCCCCCCAAAAATTGTGCAAGTGAAACGCACCATCTTGGCCAAAAAATGTCCAATATTTGCCACAGATGTTTATACCAACTTCAAGATTAT
>JAUELU010000008.1:13410613-13421778 GCA_032357145.1 Evasterias troschelii
TAACTTCCACGGCTAGATTTCCGTGTCAACATGCGTTGAACTTTAGCCATAGCTACTGTAGCCACCTATTCGGATACACAAAAGACAATGTCACAAACTAGTTGGTAATTTATAAAAAGAAGGATAGCTTGTCTAGTTACATTCTCTCCGTTTCCAGAAACAAGCCGCCTTATATTTTATAATAAGTGCTAATATCAAGTCAGTAGTGACTTGATTTTTAATGAATAAATCACAAGTAAACTGTAGAAAAACATTTTATTATTGAAAAAAAAGAAAGTACAAACCCCCAAAACGGAGCAAAGTTTTTCAAATGTTGTCCCCCCTCCTTTTAAAAACCAAGTAAATGACCAAAGTGAAATTTTAAATGCGGGTAAAATGTACCTCAAAGTTTCATGTTTGTTGAGAATTTTATAAGAACTAAGTTTTCTGCACTTTGAAAATGGCTATCATTGGATTATAGAAGATTCCCCTCTTGATTCCCCTCTTACTGTCTGACCATTCAATGTCATCCACTGTGATATTGAATGAAATGATGAATGCATACACAGTACACATATACATGTACATAGTTCTGTGCACAGTCATGCCATCATACACAACTCATTTCGTTGAATGGTCTTAAATGGTTGGTAAATTCGCTGAAAAATGTTACTGCAAGTGAAAAGGTTGTAATAACAAAATAAAACTGGAAAATGAAAGCTGCATTTTGGGGAGAATTATCACCATCAGTATAGCACTGAAATATACTCTTGCACAAACAACTGTATTAGCACTGACAATCTACATGTGTATAGGACCACAGCATTTTCCTATGTAGACTCAGTATTATGAAGAGGGACTGTGTCGTCATAATCAAAGCAGGCCTGTGGCTGTACATGGAATTATGAACTCTCACCCAGTTATAACACAAATGCACCATTGGTATGATAGGGAGGGAAGGGTGCTTGCAGTACTTGGGTGATAGTTCAGCAAGAAGTTTGTTAAATGGAGCGTCACATCCACTTTGATATAACCCTTAATTGGGGCAGGTAAAGTCAAATTTGTAAACTGTTGTTGAAATCAAAACAAATACTTAATTTCCATGTATATATATATAAATATGTTTTTGTTGGGAGGTTTTTATGATAGATAATTAAATTTGATAGACAATTTGTTTTATTAAAAGGGCAACGCCAGCCTTGATTTATGTGACCAGTGGTAAAAAAAAAAAAAAACAACAACAAAACAAAACAGCTTAACTTACATTTCTTTCACTGCTTGTTATGAAATTGTTTTTTGTGGTACAAGTATAAAACTCACATAATGATGTATTTTTAGCAAACATTTGTTGTCTTCTTGATTTAGTTGGCTGCACTTGGATCTGTATTTTGACTCCTGGTGGATTAATTTGTTTAACGGTATGTTCATTAAAAACTGGACGATGTAAATGAGTTTAAACTTCTAAATACAATGATGGAATACTCCAATCTGATTTACAGTGGACGTTTATTTAGGTTTAGAACGTCCTCTTTAGGTTGCGGTCGGTTGACGTGGAATTGCATTTGGATATTCCATTATGTAGCGTGCGCAGGCATGCACTTGCTGTGCTACTCGCTGTTTCCTCCTTAAAAAGAGGGACAAATGATTCTGGAAACTCCTATTTTCCAAGGGTTACCGAGTACTTGGTTATTGTACAAACGAGGATTACAAGAGATCGATAAACTGCAACCATTGTTTATAATTGTGTTAGGCATAATGGGACATAAGTCCTAAATTCCAGCATACCATGGCAGATTATTGGCCTTGGCTTACATTTTATGAGAAAGTAAATTATTCTGAAAGTTCGAAAATTAATAATGCCCAAATTTATTGTATTTATTCCTTACCAATGTGTAGTGGTTTTGAGAGCAAATCTGAAAGTCTTCACCAACTCGAACAACTGAAATAATGATACAGGAGCAAAACACACACACAAATTAGTGAAAGATTGCCACGATTTGAACACAGCCATTATATTTTTATCCTTGCCAAAATCACTCTCAAAATGATATTATTTAACAAGAAAATAGTGTTATAAAAAGTAGAACAGTATACTTCCTAACAAAATATTTGAAAAATAGAAAAAGAAGAGAATGACAGATAAACTGGTTCATCATCAGGTGTGGAATTATTGTTAACATAAAGGTACAAACTTTTAACTAAGCACATGCTTTTTCTAATCTAACACAGACAATAACATTCTTATAATTTTATAGACTAGGCCCAATTTTTTAATTTTTTAATTTTTCAAAATAACCATTTACATATAAATTTTTATTATCTAAGGCCGAACATATAACATACTGGTTGTTGATGTTCAAATGAAAAAAAATTTCCCAAGAAAGTTAATCATATGTTTGAGGTTTTTTTTTTTTTTTTTTTTTGCTTTTTTTGACGAGAAATCAACAATTCGGACTTGAAAAGAAACCTTTTTACGTAAGGCGTCATCTTTACATATGGATCACTACATATACTATGGTTTGCATTATACCAATACAAGTCGACACATGTTACACACGTAGCGAGCAGGTATATCATTATTTTATCTACATCTTGTTTACATTTAATCAAGCGAATGAGGAATCGATTTCAAAACAGAAGTATTGACTGACTTTGTAAATCAATGTCACAGTGGTATAAACCACACTGGCGTTTTCATTACTTGTGATTTTTACAACAAAATAAGTTCCTTTCTTAAAATGTTTACTTTGACTGTTTCCAGCAGCCGTGTGCAACCAGGAAGATGGCTGACTGGAGTAAAGCTTGACATGTCCAAAATTGCCTGCTGCTGATAATGATTAGGGTGTTACTAAGGGCTTGCTATTCTTCAATACATGTCAACAAGACGACCCCAACCTTACCCCCTCCCCCTCCCAAAAGACACAGCCCAAGAAGGGCAATACAAATGTGGATGCTGAAGAACTTACGAACAGTATTTGGCCTCCCTAAAAAAAATTTTTTAAAAGGCTGGCTCAGTTTTTGAACGCATGATTCTTGTGGAAAATGGCCGACGGAACCTCTAGCAGAGTAAAACCTATATCAATAGAGTAGATTCTATATTAGAGTCTAGGTTTGAAGGAGACAGAATGAAAGACTGATAGATGTGTTTAGAGATACAGACCAATATGGGGAACAAAAACAGTTTCAGCTACTGCAGTGGTTTCAGTGTTTTGCTTTCAAACAAATCTCAACTATAACATGTATAACAACGATTTCAGTGAGGCAACCAGGAGAGCATGTACAAATGGCTTGGGATGTTACCCTGTCTGTTTGGCACAGGTTCAATCACTATAATTCTGGTTCACAAATTAGTTTATAACAAACTGTTACTGATTTTCCCTGACATTACAGAGTTACATGCATCTGTAGAGATTCCTTGATTCCGTGTGTACTTCCGTGTGTTCCTGCATTATCCAGATCCTGACCCAGGCTACTACTGTCTGCAACGCTCACCATTTTGGGAGTCAAATTGCATAGGTCACTACACTGTATAACACATGGGCACATTGACTCCAAAAATGGCGCATTCAAGATTATTGAATGATGACGTCAGGTGAATTTGGTCAATATGAAAAATTATCTTTCTAAATTTTTGAATACATCTTACAATCCCATCCTAAATGTATATCTGTAATGTTTCAACAAAAAATAACCTTTTAACTCTACCTGATAATTAAACCTCAGATTCTTTGGTGTCCAAATTAGCGGCTACGGCTATAGCTGTTACTAAGGGCATTGCTATGGGCCTTCTATGATTTAATAGATGTGTCATTGAAGCCGCAACCACTAATTTGGACACAGTCTTACTCTCGGAAAGCAATCTTTACTCAAGTTAATGGGTCTTCCTGAAAGCACGACTTCGCCTCCCTAGTCTATTGGAATGTTGCTGCGTAGATACAAGCCACTGTTGTAGATACAAGCCGTTGTGATAACAAGCCACTGTGGTAGATACAAGCCACTGTGGTAGATACAAGCCACTGTGGTAGATACAAGCCACTGTGGTAGATACAAGCCACTGTGGTAGATACAAGCCATTGTGGTAGAAACCAGCCACTGTGGTAGACACCAGCCACTGTGGTTGGTACAGACCACTGTGGTAGATACCAGCCACTGTGGTAGATAGCAGCCACTGTGGTAGATAGCAGCCACTGTGGTTGGTACAAGCCAATGTGGTAGATAGCAGCCACTGTGGTTGGTACAAGCCACTGTGGTAGATAGCAGCCACTGTGGTAGATACCAGCCACTGTGGTTGGTACAAGCCACTGTGTGGTAGATAGCAGCCACTGTGTGGTAGATAGCAGCCACTGTGGTAGATAGCAGCCACTGTGGTAGATAGCAGCCACTGTGGTAGATAGCAGCCACTGTGGTAGATACCAGCCGCTGTGGTAGATACCAGCCGCTGTGGTAGATAGCAGCCACTGTGGTAGATAGCAGCCGCTGTGGTAGATACAAGATGCTGTCATGGTTTACATAATTAGTGGATACTTGTAGGCAGCAGGGCAAGTGAGAGACAGGGAACCTACGCAATGGCTTTGGCTTCAGGAAGGAAACCTTCCCAATACTGGATCAACTGTTGAGAGACAAACATTGAAATATAAGCAGTTGTTTCTCTCTTTATAACCTTCCTACTGTCTGACCATTTAATATCATCCATAGTGATTTTGAATGATGGATAAACTATGCCTGCCTATGATACACTACCATGTGGTGAATGCATCTGTACAGTACACACTCAACCCTCCCACTGTCTGACCATTCAATATCATCCATTGTGGTTTTGAATTACAGACAAATCTGTGTCCGCCTACATTAAGGTGAATGCATAATGCACATTACATGGTCAACCCTCCCACTGTCTGACCTTTCAATATCACCCTCTGTTTTTTAGAGCGATGAATGCCCTATGGCTGCACTATGATATCATGTAGTGAATACATCCTTACAATACAGACATATTACACTGTGAGTCCTGCGCAGAGTTGTACCACCACACACAATTCAGGCAATTTAACGGTTTTAATCCGGTTGGTCAACTTGCTAGAAAAATGTCACCAAGAGTAGGAGGGTTAACCATCGTTTAAGATTTCCTTCCCATATCATATCCAATGCTTGACAGGAGGAAAGGAATCCACCACATAGACACTTGAATCTCATCATCATCAATAGAAAAATGGAAAGTAAATAAAAAAATAAAAAAGACAGTTTCAACAAACAAAATACTATACCCACAATTAAACTTGAATATATCAAAATAAATTCTGAACACTAATAACTATACATCTGTTTGGCTAAACAATAGTCAGATGTACATAAATAAATGTATACAAACAAAGTGAGGCAAGAGAATGAAGGGAGCTACATAAAAGCATTCACAAATCATTATTGATTGAAAACAATTAGATACATTTCAAACAATTTCAATGACAAAAAAAGACAAATTCATCAATTTAAAAGCCAGATAATGTCAACAAACAACAAAGCATCAAGATACTACATCAAGCCGGTTTAGACTTCACACATGACCCAAACAATCTTGTACACACGCTGTTTCTCTAATTGTGATGCAGGGAAATTTGCTTCGCTTTCACAACTCACATAAAGTATGAACCAGGCTCAACTCAATTCATAAACACATCTCTATAAACAGAAGAACATTTCTGCACTGGGAGAAAATTGCACAAAGGAAAAGCCCAGCAGTTGATCACAAAATGTTTCCCAAGTAATAAAAAGAGTGAGCTTTTTGTTTACCTGTTGCTGATGGTTCATCAAAGCTTCCAGATATTTGATGATAACAGAACGGAAGTCAGTCATTCGATTCACCTACAATCAAGATTTGTACATTTCATTTTAAATTCTTTGTTAGATAGGAAAATGCTACTTTCAACAGAAAAATACAAATTGGTTAGTTTTCTAAGGGTGTGGTTGTAGGCATTTAAAATAGGCCTAAATTAAGGTTCACCTCTAGGAACAATCACAGACAAGACTACATGAATTGACCAATCAAATACTGACAGGATGCATGTAGTGACGAATCAAATCAAAGAAATGGTCCAATGAATTGACCAATCAAATCACAGAAATGATTACATGTATCGACCAATCTAATCACAGAAATGGTTACACGTATTGACCAATCAAATCACAGAAATGATTACATGTATCGACCAATCAAATCACATAAGGGCACGGGCAAGAGTCATTGCTGAAAAAAAAGAAATCAATTACTGCAATAAAGTCTACTGTAAGATTGTTTACAATGATAAGAGTGAACATTGTATAATGCACCAAGCCAGTCAAAATGACACAGGAGCTTCAATATTAGATGTGATCACACAACACATATTACATCTTAGGAAGTGTCTGAAAAGTGGGAATGAATGGACAGTTCTAATTGGAATGAATAAGTATTGCAGCATGTGCACATAGACCGTTCCAATGGATTGACAGAACATACCATTGGAGTATTCAACATACTAATGCACAGATTCACTACTGTAGGGTTGCTTAACAAGAGTTTTAATCTATAATCGTTCTTTGACTTTTAAACGATCGTACTTAATAGACAAATAATGCAAGTGAACGTCTCAACAGACCTTATGGTGTACACTTTACTTTAAATACAGTAGCAAAATAAATGCACTTTAAGAGTTTAATTAGCTAAGATCCCTTTTGTACTTACCTCAAATCTGCTGTACTCTTTACGAATCGTCTTGGAGATAAGTTCGAAATCCTTCTGTCCTTTAGTCTCTTTGCCTTCCCACTGGGAGAGAACCAAACAAAAGAACACTCTATGTAAGTTTGACTCTTTACACAACCCTTTCACAAACGATCCATTAAAATTTAGCAGCTGGTGTTAGATGAACAGGGGTGTTAATATTGTAGGTCATTTTAATTGGCCTGTTTGGCTCAAAAAAGTGCACTTAGGTGGCATTGGTGGCTAGTTGGTAAAGCGCTCACCTCTAACAACTGTGACACTAGTTCAATCTCCGGTTAGGGCCATAGATGAGTTGAGTTGTGTCTGGTTTTCAAACACTTTCCATCTCTGGCTGTGCTCTATGGTTATATATGGGCCAATGTGGATGGCTATATAAGGTGCCTTTGCATGCCTTGGGCTCAACATGTTAGCCATGGCCTTCGCAATTCAGCTTCTCTACTGAGTGAGGATGATCAGCGTCCAAAAATAAGTATTATTCTCATTATAAATACATAATATTATTGTTAAGGGATAAAAGGGGTGGCAGCTGAAGTCTTACATCCTTAATTTCATCCTGTATTTGGGCCAGTTTGTCCGGTTTACCCCCAATTTTTAGCTTGGCCTCTTGCTCCCTCTTTTTGGCTAGCGTCATTTGTGCCGACTGCCAAGTCCCGAACAGCTTCTCTCGCTCACGGAATGCGTCCTGTTAGGAAAGGTGATTAAAAAAGTGATCATCTTGTCAGAGAATTTCATTTTAAATCAAGCATAAATATCTAACTCATAAATCAAACAAATTCTGGTAAAGAGAAATACATGCAACATTGTTTGGTTCAAAGGAATAACAAACTTCTCCAGTGGAATTTACAGCAACAAAATAAAAGTAATACAACAACTTAGTTTGACACAAATAATAAGAAATGAACATTCCAGAACAAATCACACAAACAGCCATTACTTCAAATCATGTCGTTAGGTTCCCTGTGTTATAACAGCCTTGATAAGCAATATGTAGTCAAAGAGCCAATCTAATTCTCTGTTTGTCTCAATTACATCACACATGTGTTTGTATGAGGAGTGGACACCTCATGATGACCTGACATCATGGAACTTGTTTTCATCAATCCAATACCAATCAAGGCTGTGTATTACCAAAATGAGCCTGAATGGGGGATGAAAGAGACTGGTCTTGAACAACTCACTCTGACTGAACCGATGAGGCCAATGTAATCTTTCAACAACTCAGACAGGACGTAGAAGTCGGTGTTTGCCTGTTCGTGGTGCAGCTGGTCAATCTTCTCCTCGGTCTCAGCCAGTTGTGAAATGGCCCTGGAGAGGGCGGTGTGCTCCTCTGAGTTTCCAAGCATTGCTGAGCTCTTGGCGAAAAGAGCCGTGCAACCCCCGAGCTCTGGAGGGAGAAAAATTACTCAGTCAAATATTTGTTGCCTAATAGAAATTCCAGGGAACCCGGCATCGGAACTAAAGTCATCATACTAACGAGGGACGTATGGGACACTAGGTGGCAGCACACTTACAAGGAAAATCGATTGTTTTTGAAAATGTGCGCATGCTTAGAACTATGTAAACAATGGAAATTTACCTGTCTGCTGCCACCTAGTGTTCCACAGTCTCCCACTGAGTTGAGCCTTTGCCCATGTTTTATATACATTGTACTCTGCACTAATATATTACACTTGTTATTACTGGAGTGAGAGTCATTGCTGACAAAAAGCAGGCCAGGAGTTTCATCTCTGGGAGGGCAAGACAATTTTCAATTTACGAAAGGCACATTATTGAACATCTTAAAGTCTATAGGAAACTTTTGAGAGGGCAACAAGGCTAAAACAATGGCAACGGAGGACATGGCCCACATGTAACTTCAGGTCTGAAAGGGTCTTTAAAAACTGTCAAAATTTAAGAAGGCAAATTTGAATGACTTTTCCACTGTTTACTTACAACATAAGTTAAAGATTTCAAGGAGCTTTTGGGAGCAGCAGCATCAACAACAAGCCTAGTTAGTTAATATCTGAAGCTATTTTGTTTACCAGGCAGACACAAAAAACAATAACAGCCTTCTCCACACTCCATTACTGTGGTTGTAGCAAAGATAGCGGAGGTGGATCGACTTACCTCTCCTATGGGCAACCATACTCTCCACGCTAAGGTGAAGCTTCTTCAGCTGAGAATCAAGGCCATCTATCTGCTGATGCTTCTCTTCAAACCACTGTAAGACAATAACAAAATGTCAACACCTCAAAACAACTCCAACGGCTAACATTGTACAAAAACCATGTATGGGACTGTTGTTATTAAGCCCGGGCACATTACTTATAGGGGCACATTGCCTAGAAATCTTGCCTTATCCTTTAAAGAGTTGTTCATGCACTAGAACAACTACAGTGTGTTGTAATAAGTGAGTAGTGACTAAAAAAACATAAACTTGCCTCTGGAAATACAACCAGCGAAACATAAACAGTCCAAAATTTGGACTTACAAAAATGGCAGACTGTGCTCTGTTATGAAATTGAACAAAACTAAACACACATTTTCAAGGGATATTTCTGTGAATTATTATATCACACTTTTAGAATATCTTTCATATCACATTTATTTCAAAACAAACACTTTTTATAGCCTAAAGCGCCCAATCTGAAGGCATAGTACCCCTTTAAAGCATCTCCCTCTAGGCTATGCAACACCTTAGGATGTTAATACAGTGCAATATTCATACAGTTAGAAGTTAGGGGTTAGAAGGTGGAAGGCTGTGTTTGTGTTTGTGATATATCCTGTTCTACAAAAGTAACCTAAATATATACATGTACCATAGTAGCTACATGTACCACAGTAGCTACCACAGTAGCTACCACAGTAGCAACCACAGTAGCAACCACAGTAGCAACCACAGTAGCAACCACAGTAGCAACCACAGTAGCAACCACAGTAGCAACCACAGCAGCAACCACAGTAGCTACCACAGTAGCTACCACAGTAGCTACTATAGTAGAGTAGCTACCACAGTAGCTACTACCACATCCATTACCACATAAAGAAGGGTTAGAACTACCACTAAATTCAGCCTTGTTTCTGGCTGCTCTGACCTGATCTGACTCAGTGACCTTGGACGTGATCTTTTGGGCTGTGTCCACCACACGACTAAAGGCACGCAGCATTCCTGCCCCACTCAATGCTGATGTACTGGTCGCTTTAGGAAGCTGAAATCAAAATTAAAAAGATGTTTACTTAACCTTCACAGTCCATACTTTAGGAATGTTCCTCTTCAGTAAACAATAGTCATTGCTGACAAAAAGGTCTGAAATTAGGATCAAATGTTTAGGAGGTATGTTGAAATGATGGCATTTCCACTTTTTGGTAACCCCTGGAGTTAAAGATTTCGAGGAGATTTTGGGAACAGCAACAGCAGCACTAGAGAAACTACTGTTTCTTTATACCTGAAGAGCAAAACAGCTGATTTTGTTCACCAAGCAGATGTAAAAAAGTCTGAGAATTTCTTATCTCTAATTGATGTGAGCTTGCTAAAAAGCCCCTCTTTTCCCTCTTTGTTTGTTTTTGAAAAGGGGGATGGGGCAGGGAGGGGGAAAGGGGGAGGGGGTCAGGGAAGGGGAAACTCCAGTTACTTTTGTTGCAATTTGTTTCTATTTATAACAAATCTAATTCTGGGATGAACAAAGAAAAATTGACTAAAGCATTATTTAAACATGTACCCTCCGGAAAAAAAAAAAATTATTTCAAAATTAACACCTTCACACTTTTACTCATGGTATATATCGACATTACCTCTTCTTTCTCCAGAAATTCTATAAATTTTTCATCCTGTTGTAGCAGTGGATGGGAAGCAGTTCGGTTGAGGTATCGCTCCAGTGACGCACGCCGCTTCCCTACAAAGTCCATAGAATTGGACTCTTCAGCAGACTTTGACATCTTCACTTTGGTCATACCTAATCACAGATAAATTTTAGCCTTTGAGTTTTGTTTCTTTCAATGAATAGGTTGTAGGAGTGATGTTGAAAATGATGGTTTTTAAAATTTGTAATAATCAATTCAGTTTTAGAATTCAAAGAGCTTTTAGGAACAGTGTCTTCAGTGCTACACAGGCATAATACTTGGTACTTGGAACAAAGTTGGAGAATTTGATTGAATACAAGAGCTTGCCCATATGTACATATGGTATATATGTGTCCATACCAACAACACTCTTCTCAGGGGTGGGGGGTACAATGTGTCCTTACCAACAACACTCTTCTCTGGGGCAGGGGGTACAATGTGTCCTTATCAACAACACTCTTCTCTGGGGCAGGGGGTACAATGTGTCCTTATCAACAACACTCTTCTCTGGGGCGGGGGGTACAATGTGTCCTTATCAACAACACTCTTCTCTGGGGCAGGGGGTACAATGTGTCCTTACCAACAACACTCTTCTCTGGGGCAGGGGGTACAA
>JAUELU010000008.1:13451391-13470464 GCA_032357145.1 Evasterias troschelii
ATATTTAATAATGGTTCAGAGATATGACATTATGTGTTTTATTCAGTCCTACATTTGCAGATGTTTGCCAAAACTGTAAAGAGGACAGAATCTGGAAGTTGATGTTACGTTAACCATTGTAATTATTCATGCTATAAACAAATGGATTTATAGATGGTTCAAAGATATAGTGCAGAGTTGATAATTAACAATTTCTTAGTTTTAAAATCTCAATGCTCACTGAGGGAAAGTGCTCACCAGAGCCAATCCTCGTGGGAAATAGTCTCATCGAGATAAATATCAAAGTAGAGGAAATGCAAATGGAAGATCACAAATGTCATCGTTGCTTATTCCAGTTACCGCAACATAAATGAATCCAATAAGAACAACATCCCAAAACAAAAATACACAAGCACCTGGGTATAACTTGTGGACTTTTCCCTTCACAGATCTCTAAAAATATTGAGTATACTTTGCAATAAATGTCAATCCAAGTTTGTTTTTTGTTGTCGTCACAAAACGATGAAAGTCAAAGAGCCCGGACAAATTACTTTAACTTTCGCAACTGAAATTAGTGGAAATGTTAAAATCAGTGGGAATATTTAACCGGGTGTAGTTCAGTGCTTTCACTGCCCGTTCAAAAAGTGAGGTGGCCTATCTCGCTACTTTCAGTGACCACCTAGTCGCTCGTTTTTCATGCCAATTTCACCTCCTCTATGTTGAGATTTGCCATCCAGGAAACAATTGGAAAACCTCTATGTGTCAAGAACTCACAATTTTGATGGTAGTGTAGAATCTAAAAGCATTTATATATGAGCACTACATTCTTGTTAGTTTACAGGATGAATATTGCACCAATCATCATTTTGAACTTAAACTACTTCCGCTCAGTTCATTGGCCAGGGATTCGTTGTAGGCTATATGTTAATTCAAAGACAAAATCAAGCATCACTGTTTTGACAGCTGTGCCGTAATTGCCAAAATGCTGTACTTTCTACATAACATATCCAGGCGGCATTCTGTTTTTTGTACATGGAACTTCTGACTAATGTTTTATGATCCATTGGGCTAGAATGCTATTTACGTTCTTATAAATGTTACGCAGTGGAATCACTGTCCCGTGTGGGATTTCATTGCCGGGAAAGCCACGTGAGTTTGATTGCGAACATCCTTTCTCTGAGGTTCAGACAAATTGATGCAAGAAGAGGAAGGTCTAGACCATTTTTTCCTCTTCGGTCGATCATGAGAGACTGACAATATAATACGTGTTCTGATGGACATGTTCTAGATTCGTTTGACCGTTGGGACGAGGGCTTTAAAAAATGAGTCAGTTATCAATGCGATGTCATATGGCAAAATGTCGACCACGTAAACCCCAAAATGCCACTGTGATTGGGAATTAATTTGTGCGGTTCCAACATGAAGTAATAAAGATTTCTAGTGAGATGGATTTATATTTCAATCTACCCCAGAGTTCTTAATGGATTACGCAAGTCTGGGGTGAATAGTACCCAAGTGCATAGCTGCTTAAGCAGCAAATGGTGCTTAAATGGTTCTACTTAGCAAAATCAACAGGAAATACATGCAGATTGAATTTTGGTTGTTGAAAAATTCCATATAAAAACTCTGCTGCAAAATACCTGAACTGTCGGTGTTATTGTCATCATGTTGAGGGATCCACCTATGATATTTTAGATGGCAGTAATGGGGAACGGGTTTTGGGCACTGTTCCAACATGTCCTACTGTCTTGTACTTATTTGATCTTTGGCATGATTTCAAAACGTCTGGCAAATGTATTGTTCCAAAAGTTTAAACTGGAGTGTTATCTGAACCATTCGCTCAAGAAGAGAGCTCTAAGTTTCTTTATTCTGAGCTTGAATTTATCAAGGTTGGAACAATCTGATCAAATAAGCAACAGGTCTATGTAGGTAGGATTTTAACGAACGGTTTATGAACATGCATTTGAATTATTTGAGTTGATTTGTTGTTCTGAAGTATAATAGGTGATAATTTTAAGATATGTTTACTGCGTTAATATTTAAGGTTAATAATAAACATGAATTATTTAAAACTGTTAGCTTTATATCGTGCTTTATGGAGATTAGACATGGCTTGTTTAAAGGTAGGGTTATGGTTTGGTTTTTGTCAACGTAGGCCTAATGCTCATTTATAGGTAAAATTATCAAAAAAGATATGTCAAAAGTCCCCCCCCCCCCTGTGAAAGTCACGGTATTTTCACTCGAACGACGGTGGAAACATCCACGTTTAGCGAGGTGGTACTCTAGCAACAGCATTGAGTCACGAACGAACACCAACCCGAAGAAATCTGAAAAACGATTCTTGCTTTAATTATTCCTCAGATTCAAATGTTGTTATTAATTTCTAATCACCGGTGGCAGTTCAGACAAAATAAGTTCGGATGACGCTTACTACTATTTTTAACAAGTAAGCTTTCTGATAAGAATTACACAGTTTTTATTTGAGGTCATTACCAAACAATGACCCTACTTTGAAACGCTTAGCACGCATATTGTAGTCAGTCTATATAGTCACAACACTACTATTGTTCAATGTAAATATTATAATAGAAACCAATGTAATTAACTTTGTAAAAATTAAAAAATATATATTGAAATTGTTTAGCTTTGTTTAGAGAATTCTGAAGGGCAAAGAGGTGGAGATGGTACGATGAAATTTTGTTTGGTTTTATATAGTATTTTGTGCTGAACAATTGTAAACAGTAATTTGCTTATTTTGACTTATTTGGCTACTGATGTTTAATGACGCATACTTTACGCCAGCTGGATGTGACGTCAACATAACATCGTGAAGCCTTACCGCAATGAATTCTGACTATATGTCATTTTATGTCCGTACAAGAGTGAATACTTTTGACTTGATTGTTTAAAAGGATTAATTACGGTGAGATTTATGTAAAAACAAACGCGTTTTGCTTATGTCTAGTCCCCGGCCCATTTCACATTTTAGCGATTAAGGAATGCCATCTGGCGCCTTGGGGCGAGACTAAGTGTTCTGCGTTGTGGGGGATGAGGGTATTAGATCATGTTAATTGACGCGCAGTGTCTCCGTTCTCTCATTCCATTCGTTCATCCATTCTCGAGATCAAAGTGGCGAAAGAGGAATCGTGGCCCCCCTGTCACACCCGACCACGCCCTGATATGATGGAAGACATAGTCGGGTGTCTTTTGGAGTGAAACAGAATGTGGCAAATGCGGTGATGCTCCAATCTCCATATTTACACCAAGTGGGGACAATGCTCAACATTAATGTTGTTTAAAGTATAGAGTGTATGAGAAAAAAAACATATCGGATGTAGAGAGGAAAAAATGACGATTTTGAAATAACTTTGTACCCGGGTCTTCCACATTCTTTTCTTAATGATGAATTGTTTTTGAGGTCATTAGCGAGATATCGTATCCAGGTTTTCTTGTGACGCAACAGCCACAGAGGCATGGAATATATAGTCTGTACCCTTTTTATTGAATGCAAATTCTTGCTGTTGTTGTTAACTAAACAAAGATGACTTGGATGACAAAAAGGGGCTGTACGCTGAGCAGATGTAGGTCTAGAAGTTATGGGTAATTTTGACGCATTTTTGGCGCTATCCAGCACTTTTTTAAAGTTTAATATTTGCAAATGCTTTAACAAAATATTAAGATATATAACTTTTAGATTGTTAACAAACATGATCCACGTTGACCAAGAAGATTAATGGGAGCCAGTGTGGTTATGTCAGTGAAGTTGAATATCATCAGAGCATGCATAACTATTGACTGAAACACACTATATTTTTAGTAATGTGGTATCCAGTTTTAAGCATACTTCGGCGGCGGGGCTTAGATTCTGAATAAGCACTGTTTCTGCGATCAGTTCAAGTGCACACAGTTGCAAGCCATGCCCCTAACCCCAAACCCTATCAGGAACTGCACGTGCCAAAAACACAAATAGTTGTTTTTCACTCCACGCATACGTCACAATTACGCAGTGGAACAACACAAACGTGACGTGTGGTCCGTAAGTGTTGATGCCGTACAACGTCCCCCCTGATCCCTGTTTACAACCCCTCGACCCCTCCTTACCTCATAATCCCTTCCGAAAAATAAATGCCATCGAAACGACTGATGGTTTGTTCGCAGTTTAACCCACCCGAAGCACGTTATCGATCCAAACTCGTGCCAAATCGTGTGTTCCACATAATTGCAAACCAGTTTGTGTGAATACAGCTTGCATGTCATCTTCCTACGCACGTGTTTATATTCATTATACAAAAAGAAAAAAAGAAAATAAATCTAAATATATAAATTAAGTGTTGCTTTTTTCTGTCCAAACGTGAAACAAACAAGTAGAAAATCTTTGTGTCTTTCAGGTGGGGGTGGGTTGGGTTGTATCGTATAATTAATTTAAACCAAAAACGAAAAGCAATGTTCTTTTCCTATGACGAGGACAACACCAAATTAAAATGCAGACTTGAAATGAGGCCATTGTCTGGAGAGTGTCAACCAATATATCTATATTTTAAAAAGTAGTTTAAAAAAACACCACATGTTGGTGTATTGACTCAAACTACTTCGTACTCCATCAATGGAAAACGTGTGTTTTGTCATTTTTAAAATAGGTCCTTTGTAAGAACTAAGAATTGGAAAAAATATCTATAAATTTTCACTCATTTTTAGATTTTACGTAATAATAAATAACTGGGACCAATATTATTTTATTTAGTAAGCAAACATTCTATGTATTATGTACTGTTTGTTTTTGATTGAGACTAGCAGCTTCGGTTTAAGGTTGCTGTGATTTGATTTGTACATCTTATGTTAAATAAAACTACAAAAACCCAAACGAATCACTCTTGTTCATGGAATGTTATGTAAAACGTGTACGTTATATAATGTATGGATAAAATTGTGGATAACTTGCCTACCAGAAAGGCACTGAAATGTACAAGGTCACGACTCCTTTTGTAAACAAAGGTTACATGCTGGTCTCATGAATCACAATAAAAGGGACTATGTGTGCTCATTTTATTATGACAAATTTAGTTATAACAATGGAAGGTATACAGAGCGTAGATACATGGATGCATCGTGGACATCTCTACGTCTATGTTATTTGAGCCATGTACTTGATAAAATCATATAGACAATAAATAACTACATGTCCGCCTCACATGACATCACAATGGGTGGGTGGTGGGTGGTGGGTGGTGGGTGGGGTTGAGGCGTCCTCGGTTGACACCCCAAAGCAGGTGTGTGTGGGTGGATGTGAGCCTGTCGACCGCAAAGAACTCACTAATAAAATGCATCGGAATTTTGTTTACATGTCGATGACGTGTAAAAACCAATAGGGACCTTGCTATTTAATAGTTACAAATAATTGGTGGTAGAACTAGGAAAAATCCGCTATTTAAAATGTTCTCAACAAATTCATGTGGGTGTAAATGTGTCATCACCTCCCCCACCCCATTCTTATAAAAAGGTGTGCATATATAATACAAAAACAAACAACAACAGCAGCAATCAAACACAACTCAATTAGTGCACACCTATATAAGGGCAATGTATCGATGCTGTTTGGACATCTTTTAAATCTCATATGATGTTGTAATGAATTCCTTTGATTGGCTGCACATGACGCCGATGACGTCAGCAAACTGTCTCGGTCCAGTCGGTAATCAACAGTCTATCTCGACCCCGACTGTTAAGTTTCCGTGAGTGAGTTAATTTACTACACGATTACGGTGTGATTTGCCAATGTAAATAAAATAGAGATAGAAAAACAGTGAAATATACTAACAATTTGTTACACTTTAATTAGAAGTGTATATCAATCTCGATTTACACCCCAAGCTCCCATCCAAAAACTCATACCCAAAACTCATACCAACACGATTCTGTAGAGACCGTGTATATCTAATAACAGTACAGGTAGGTGATAGGATTGTACCTTTGATTTATTCATTTACTTATAGAAACATATTTATACAGGATAACAAAATCAGCTCAGAGGCTGTTTTACATCATGGTCCTGTTAATAAAGAACAATACAAATTATAACAAAATTAAAAAACCGAAAAACAATCATGAGTTTTGGCGCATCGTCAGAGTATGTCGTGAGAAAGATATTTGGCGATAGCGCCATCATAGATTCGTCCTTTGAAAAAAGGTAGTATCACAAGCAATGGCAGCCATTTGAAATTTTGAAAATTGCTTACTATTCTATCTATATTTTTTTCAAACAATCATATAGGCCTATGCGATGGCTCTATAGCCAAATAACTTTCTCATGACATACTCTGACTGCGTGCCAAATTCCATGCTTGCATCATCACAGGCACCCCCTTGATATTGCGTGTATTTGATCACTTTGTTCCAGACTTCACGATGTGCGTTTTTCCCCTTGATAAGTTAACCATTATACGGACGAGAATTACACGGTCTGTCCCTGGAAGCAGCAATGTGAATAACTTGTTTTTGGTGTTGTTATGGATTTGGTTTTGTTTTTAAAAGATGACACACCAACCAAGGTTGATTTAATTAAATTATATTTGATGACAATGTGAGTTGATTTGTCATAATTTCTGTGAAGAAAATGTTCTGAAATCTTATTCCAATTTGATGGGCCACCACGAAATAGCTTGAAAGGTTTCAAATACCTACACCTCAGTATATTGTACTTTTAACACCCTCGGCTAGGTGAGGCTCCCACGCCCACCCATTCACCGAAATTGCCTTAGTTTTTACAGATCAATTCACATGGGAAAGGTTAAACTTCAACTGAAATTAATTATAATCAATATCAAGCCAGACACAGTGGCGTTTCCATATATGGTTGTGTACAGGTATGGCTTCAATAATTTGATCAAGGAATAGCGATATCTCTAGTGTTAGTATAGAGATATCTTTATGTGTAACTTTGGGCCTATATTGTTAATAACGATATATCAACTGTTGCTAGAACTATCTGTATTGTTATTACAATATTATATATACCAATATTTATATTATTAGTTGAGATATCTTTATCTAGAGAAACCGCTAAAAATCTATCTCTATTGTTACTGGATATAGAGAATATCTGTATTATAGAGATAGTGCCTATTTTATTTGGAGATACTGATATCTCTTTACATATTGTTGATAGCGATATATAACTTTATAAGTAGTAATATTATTACATTTGTCTCTAGTATCACTTGATATTTCTCTAATGTTCATAGAGATTTTGTTAATAGAGGAGTCTCTGGATGTCCATATTGCGAGAAAGTTAGGAATGTACGCCATATTGAGGTATTCTTAAGACATGGTATTGAGTGACTGTTGGTGAGGGACTGGTGTAATCTGCAAAAGTTAGAACAGATTATGTTATAAAGAGAGAAAAGAGAGAGACCTCCCTGCCCACCTCCCCAAATCACCACTGCTTATTTCAATCATTATATTGAAATAGATTTTATATGAACGTGCACACCACCCCGGACAAAACGTAGGTCATGGTTTGTTATTGTTTTTCTCCAAAAAGGATCAGAAAAATTGATGGTGTTGGTTGGTAGATTTATGAACTCAGCCTTTAATTAAAACTGGTGGACAGAAACAATTTGACTTCAACCCCCACATTAAAAATAAAACAAATGTACCATACAGTTAATGGAAGAAGACGTATTTGAATGGGATCCATTCACTATTGTTGATATGAAGATTCATTTAAGTGGCATCCAAGGGGAGGATCCTATTGGGGCGTATTGCACCTTACAGTACATTAAAGCATACCCCGTCGCGCCTATAGGCAGTATCAAATTATTATAAGATAATTTATTTCATCCCCCGCACCCCATCCCATGACCTAGATTATGTGTTCCCCCCAATTGTTTTTTTTGATTTTTTGTTTGTTTTTGTTTTAATGCAAAATGCATCTGGGTAACTCTAGGTTAAAAGCACCAAGATTAGTGATTCCCATCCTACTCTACCGTGAGCATAGAGTTACAGAGCATGTAATCGAACCGTCTAAATTCCAAGAAATATCTTAAATTTCCCCCGGGTAGGTTTTTTAAAAACTATTTTCTTGTGACTCCAATGACCAATTGAGCTTAAAACTTTCACGGGCTTGTTATTTTATGTATATTTTGGGTCATACAAAGTGTGCATACTGGTCTGGACAATTACAAATAGTGTTCGCGTACTTTATGGAGTTTATGCACATCAAAAACAACAGCACAGTAATAACATTATTAATGTATTGGTTGAAAGAAAACAAAATCAGAACAGTTTATACTTTAGAAAATAATCTTACATTGAGTCTGTCGACCCTTTTCTGCCAGATGCGCGTCAGAGAAATGCTTGGTGTTACATTATTAGAGTTGTCATTCTACGGGAGAACGATCTGAGCGTGTAATAATCCAAGTGCCTTGTACAAACACCTCCTAAGACAAAAACAAAGTGACACCGTTTCGACTGTCTAATTAAATAATTTAAAGGTGCCGTACACGATTAACAATACATGTAATTATTTTATACAAATAAAAATAATTAATTATGAAGCGTTTTTAGAACTTTAATCTTTGGTAAAACCTATTGGGTGCTCAGCCTTACAAATTAATTGAAAACATAGTAACTTTAGACCTTTAGAAGTGTTTGTGAACAAACACAAAGCTGTTCCGTTTTGTTTTACTTTGATTAAACGCTCCATACTTTTAAAGTGAGCCTTCGAGATAGAAGACCTTTTACCTTTAACATGCCCTTATTTTGACTTTGAGTGTGCCTACAGAAAGGTCATTTTAGGGTCACGTTTTCGAATAAAATGTCAAAGGTGTCTAAGGGTATACGGCACAAATATAATGATATATTGATATGCGTTTCAGGAAATTCATTTTTTAATTTGAACTTCCTGTTTGGCTTGGAATGAAACGTCAAAGTGGGATCACATTTTGAATAAAATGCGATTGTGTCATAAGTTACAAGATTGCACACAGAGTATGACTTTAGGACATGTGGTTCAGGAAATGTATTTTTTTTAAATATGAACAAGAAGGAAAGGTCAAACGTGGCTGTAAACTTGAATACTACCAGGGAAAATGATTCTCTTATATAATTATAAGAGATTCTGCCCAGGGACGGTTTGGAAATCTGGGGAAAGGGTAGAATCTCCTCCAACACCGCGAACTGCTGTTTGACATAAATTAAATGCAATTTATAATTAGTACCTTATAGATTGGTATTTAAGTGCCCATGTGATTGCAACGGCTCATCGAATGGCTATTTTATTTATGAATGTTAAACATTCATAGTTTTTAGGTAAATGACAAGAAAAATCATCCCAACCAGCTGTTGGAACTATTCAACATGATGACCTAAACATGAATAGTTATCCGTTATAAACTACCTTAAATAAAACGTTTACGATGTCAAAAACATTGTTTACATAGTAAAGCTTTTACAACGTGATGGTAAGAACAAAGATCTACATTGTAATGAAACAATAGGGCCGTATAGGCCTAAAACGTTTACAACGAGATGTAATAGAATACATTGCAGTTAAAACATTGAAACAACGTGGCTGTTTACAACTTGAACAGGCCTACTACTACACCGGGGGAAAATGTTTCTCTAAAAGATTCTGCCCACGACTTGAAATACTGTAGGGGGTATAATCTCCCACACAGTGCACTGCTGTTTGACACAACAAGCCCACTTATATTAATGATTGGTATGTGATGGCAATGCTCCTCGAATTGCTGTTTTATTCATAAAATCCACAAGACATTTAAATTGAGAGCTAACATTGTTTGTAATGTTAAACATTACCAGCTTTCGAACTTTTAAACATGATAGTCTAAACATGACTAATTCGCCGATACAAACCAAAATACAACGTTTACGATGTCAAAAAAATACGTCAAAACCTTACGATTTAATCTAACTTAAACTCATTTTCACAACGTGATGGTTATTAGATATCTCGAAATCTTGTGTATGACTTGTTTAATTAAGTAGGCGACCGTAACGTCTGTATGTATATTGTATAAACAACGCAATAACACAATGGTCATAATTTTTATATTGGACTAGGAATTGATTCAGTTTACAGTTTTTGACAATCCTCTCTATGCCGTACCCATTCATTGAACTTTACCTTGAAACATAGGTTGATTTTATGCACTGCTTGAATAAGTTTAGATGTTTTTAAAATGGCCTTCAATAAAATCTTTCTTGATTTAAGAATGATTTTTGCAATACAGGACTTGTAATTGAGCTTAATCGAAAAATATAATTTTCTGGAAGTCGGAAATTGTTTTCACTTAGGCCTAATTACATATGTTTTGTACACGGGTGAAACATAAGCAATAAATGGTGTCATTGTGACATCGTCAAACATAATTATTAGGCCACAAAACACATCTACAGTATCCCACAACAACTGAAAAAAGTTCAACAATCCGAGCGGGGGGCCGCCTCGATTGACTGGTTAAATATTCACCTCGCTCAAACATGGCTAATTAGTTAAAGATTTAAATCTATTAAGATTGTAGCTACTAAGTCAAGGCTTAAACTTCCATATGGTGTAACATTTGGCTGGTCTTACTTTCAGAAATAGGAGTTTTCGCGGTCACAAAATGCATGTGTTATTTCAATGGGGCTTCGATGGAAGACAAAACTCAGTCTAAAAAAACAAATTAAAAAACTTTACGAAAACAATGGCTGTTTCGACCGCTACGTCGGAACAACTCAGAATAACCAGCCATGGTCACTTGGATCTTTAACAGTGAACGCGCCAATTTCAATTAGCCTTGCCCGTGAAATATGCTAACATTCACGCAAGCAAACAAAACATTATCGGTGGGCAAACGCTCAGAATTGTGCACTATAAGCAGATGCGTCACACCACCATAAGCCCCATACAAACAAGGCGCCATGTTCTCTCATTTTGCCAACAAGTAGGCCTACTGTCAGTGTAAACGCGCCATGTGCACTTATTTCATTAGAAGGGTTTATTTAATTTGAACACTCAGTCAAGAAAACTGAATGGATTTCAAGGGACATTAGACCTATGCCGCCAAAGCACGTGGACAGAAGCCTACATCAAATAACAAACCTGTGAAAGTTTAATCGGTCTTCCGTGCCGTGCGTAACAATTGTCCCCCCCCCCCCCCCCGCCCTAATATGTTTTCACTGTTTTCAATCATCAAGTTTTGGACTCCTGCGATCAAAATAAATAGTTTTATTCATTTTCTCAAAAAAATATATAAGTCATTAATTAATAAAAAACAGCATTCAGGGTAAATATTTCAAGGGAAATTTTCGATCATAACCATATTTATACCATGTAAAGTTTATGTGCAAATCTGTTAACACTACATTTTTAATCTTACCAATGGTGTGCACACCGTTTAAAGATAGAGTCATGGGTTCTGGTTTTTGTCAATGAAATGCTGATTTATAGAAGCAAAATTATAAAGAAAGATACAATAAAAGTCATATGACTGTGACAGTTTCAGCTGACAGTGTCACCTTGTGCTGAGAAAACAACAAAAACTGTCATGGTATTTTCACACGAACGTCGAATCCATCCGGCGAGGTGACGTCCCCAGCGGTTACCAACCGCATCTCTGGCCGCAGCATTCGTGAACGGACACCAACCCTCAGAAAATTAAGAACAGATTCAGTGCACAAATCGTTTCTCAGATTCAAATGTTTTTGGGCGAAAAATGTACCAAACCCTATCACTTCGAAGGGAATCCTTTCTTAAAATAGATTCTACTATAACAGCTGCAATGCTCCTCTCCAATAAAGGTTTTATGGTCATTAATGTTTGGAATACTTATCAATCTACGACCATTGTAACTTTAAAGGTGAAATTCAATATCGCCAACCAATGAATACAAGAGAAACCAGTGGGAAAGCACTTATATTGTACTGGACCTGCGTATAATTAATAAGAAAAGAAACAGAAAAACACCAATGTTCTATTCTTTTGCGAAACAGCTGACTGTGTGTACTCGAGCATCTACATGGGGGAGCTTTGTCAGAAGGTGAACTTCTGAATTGTATTTATTGTTCTAAATTGTCCACTCAATCACCGCTCGGGGATTTGTACTAGTAGTACAGGCTGAAGTTTGATGCAATCTGTCAGTACAGCGAGCAGTGCAATTTGAAAAGAATGTACTAGCAAGTTCATCATTTCTGTGTTTTGGACGGCTTTGTTTCGTGGACCAACGACTGGGAGCCGACGAGAGAGTTGATTCGGAAGATCGCTGTGATTTATGTTCCACGTATTGACCCAGATAGCTGAACTCTTCAGTGTAAATCCTGCAGCCGTGTCCAGGGGCTTGTTGTCAGTCAACGGCAAGTGCCGGTGGGGATGAGGGAGTGAGAGGGAGGTCCCCGTTGGGATTGGATTAATGAAGAAAATGGAAGAATAACAGAAAAGTTGTTGACTAAAATACTTCCTTTCTTCATTGATCATAAAGGTGGTGCGCCTTGGGCTCGGTCCAAGGAAAGGAAATCTGGTAGAGCTATGGTTGTGAAACTCTAACAGCAACCCATAAAGAACCAAAGTGTGAAGTCCAACTTAGGGCACTTAGCATACACAAACGGCTAAAATGTCTGTTTAAAAAAAATATATTTAAGCATTTGCATTTGCACAATCGCTTTTTGACATGCGGCATCTGCACCAGGCTCACCATTTTAGAAGTCAATGGGTAATCTGCGTGGAGGCCGCTTGCCTCGAATTCGCATTACATTGTTAATACATAGGAATATTGACTCACAAATTGGTGCAACCAAGATTATGACTATGGTGATGATGACGTCAGGTAAGTTGGGTCAGATGCCTAAATCCATACAAACTAAAAGAGCATTCAACATTTATATATGCAACAGTTCATATTACACTCTTGTTTTTTATTGATTTTGTGATAAACAAAGGACTACCACAAAATACTTGGGGCACATTGGGGGCTTTGGGAGACAACAGAGCGTAAGCAAAATTAAATGACTCACATAAATAGCCCGTGAACTTGTGTGGTTTGTGTGTAATTTTATGACAGAACACGGTCCGCTGTTTTGTTGAACCAAATTGTTGACTCTACAAAATGGTGGACCGTAAGTTCCGATGTATTTTCAGAGACTTCACAACTCGCTATTTACTACAGATTCCATTTTCTATTGTGTCCGTTTTTAATGTTGTGGCCGCGAGATTCGGTTGGTACCCGCTGTCACCCCGCTAAACGTTGTTGCTGTTTTCTAAACAAGCATAGCCACTGTATTCAGCTGAAAGTTTCAAGCTTGACTTTTATTGCATGTTTCTGATAGGCCCTAGTTATAACCAATGAATCAGCAATACGTTGACAACAAACAATATTTGATCCTTTAATTGGGTAGTAACATCGTAGGAGCTCGATAAAGTGGGAGTAAGGATACTGTTGTTCAGTGCCATGTATCAATGCAATAAGATGAGACACGAGCGAAACCCAAGGGTGGGGTGTGGGGCATAAAACTACCACCCACCTTCAATTAACGCCAGAGGGGGCGTGGCCTGAGGATCGTCCCCCAAAGATGTTTCCGTGTGCGTGCCCAATTAACGGCACAAACACGAGAGTAAAAAGGAAAAGCAAAGACTCAAATTTTTTACCCGCATTTAAACGTAACTTGTTTTTATTATGGCTATCATTAACGGCGTTATCTCACTGCGTGCGTTGGTGGGACTTTTCACCCCAAAGGCCCAAACCAATTTGCTCGCGCAAATTTCATCGTCAACCCCGCCCCTCCCTTCCCCATTTTCCGCTGGGGGTGTCAGAGCACACACATCACCATACCTTTGAATCAGTGGCTGACATTAAGCCCTGAAATTAACGACTTCTTGTAATAAATAGCGATGAATTGAAGGGCAACGCTGAACCCAAATGACTGTGTACTCATACCCCCGCCCCCCCCCCCACCCGCCCCAAATCCCCTACTGTCACCACGAGCAATTGTTGTAATGGTCAAGGCCAAATAAACTGACATAAGTTATGCCGTTCATCAGTTGCGGTTATGGAAGTTTCTTACTTCTCCCGCCAAAACTGAAGGAAAACTCAATAAACACGCAAGCACAGTTGCTAGCCCGTTGAATTACAGCCTCATGTGTCTATACTGTGGGTACACTGGGTAAACATGTTAAAATGAAAACTCAGTGAAAATAAAATATGTAGTATTGCATACCGTGAGCCCCTGGACAACACAATGATAAGTTAAACAGCAAAGCGCGAGAGGGAGGTATTTAGCATACTCGGTTCTCATAATAATTCATCATTGGAGGTCAACATTGCAACTTCATTAAAGGCACTGACCACGTTTGGTAATTGTCAAAGAGCAGTATTCTCATCACTCGGTGTATCCCAACATATGCATAAAATAACAAACCTGTGAAAATTTGGGCTGAATCAGTCATCGAAGTTGCAAGAAAATAAATAAAGAAAAAAACACCCTTGTCGCACAATTTTGTGTGCTTTCAGATGCTAATAAAAGGGTTCATGCATGAAGTGTTTTATTATTTTAGCGAGAAGTTACCTCTTTCTCAAAAATTAAGTTACTTCAGAGGGAGTGGTTTCTCAAAATGTTTTAGTAAGTTTTTATGCTAATATATATTTTGAGTAATTACCAAACGTGTCAGTGCCTTTAAGTAAAAGGATTTTTTTTTTTGCGTGTCATTGTTTGGTTTCTTGTCATACCTTTCTCAAGACAATTTATCCAAATTGAACTGTGTCATGTATTCAACTGATGAGAGGTTATACGATGAAAATAACTTACGAGAGGACATCGTGTCTAATTAGAGGCAAAGTGTACTTTTGGTTTTCGGTACCGTTTAATTGTTTAATCTAATTTACAAATGTATATATACAAAACAACTAACTTGTGAACATTTCATTTCAAAAGGTGGTCCCTTTTTGAGATCGCCGAAAATCTGGTGCGAATAACTTATGTCCAGGCAGCTGAATAATCCCTAATAGGAATACACAGTATGAGAAACGTTACTAACAGTAACGTTTCTCAGATTCAAATTTTGGGGCAGAAAACTGATATCTTTTTACGCAGCCACATCTCTTCGGAGTGAAATGTTTCTCAAAATGCTTTTTCCATCGAAAGCTGCTGTGTGCTTCTAACCAATGTTTTTATTGCCATTTAGGAGTGATTACCAAACGTACTTTCCTTTTAAGTGTCCCATGTTCATGGAATGACCTATGTTTTGTGCCTCCCGGATTTCTGGAAAACATTGCCAATCAGAGACGATTCAACAGCAGAAAGGACCTAATTATTTTGGTTTCTTCGGATGAGATTGGAGGCTGCCTACTCCTGACCGACAGGTGTCGTGGCAGGTTTATTACGATTTATTTTGGATTTATTTTATTCGGATAACATACAGCAGGAAACATGACAAGATACAATCAACAAACACGAGAATATTATAAAACCAACCAAATATGAAAATATTTACAATGAAATAATACAATATTGAAGCCTTATATAGCGCACGTATCGACCAATAAGCTGCTCAAGGCGCTTGAACGAAGACACACACATTTTAATGGCAGGTTTGAAGCTTATGAGTTATGAGACCAAATTACCTTAAATGGCTTACAGGATGCTGCAGTACACTCGGCAGCCAACTAGCCAAAACACACCGGGGCAAACCACTTCTCTTTGTGATAAATGTAACTGGATTCTTTTACGTGCATTACGCAACACGCGGGACCTACAACTGTTCGTCTCATCCGAAGGACGAAGCAATAACGGTCAAGTGTTTTCTTTAAGGGGACACAATTATTGTCAAGACCAGGACTTGAGCCCACAATCTGCTAACAAGTAACGCCAGAGCTTGAGAAGTCAGGTGCGCTTGGCATGCTCGGCCACGACACTCCACTTGCACAAAATAACCAAAGAAGAGCCCCCAAGCTAATAACTTAGGCTTATTTCCAATACAGCAAAACAACAAGAAGGAAACAAAAACAATTCAGTGTAGTAGTACATAAAGAAGAAGAAGAAAAAACACACCCCAAAGTAATATCAATAACAAATATATAAATTAATATCAATAACAAATTCTATTTCAGATTCAAAACTTCACGACTTATGGAGCCCCTAAATGAACATGAGAAAGAAAGAAAGAAAAAAGTGAGATGGAAAGATGTTTGCCTAGAAACAAGTCCTCGTTCCTTTGGGGAGTTGAACAACAAATTGAGAAGTGAAAAAAACCTGAATAAAAGACCAACACAATTATGAGAGGGGAAAAAAAATTTGGAGACAGAAAACATTTGAAGAGGTGAAAAACAATAAGATATTGATCTGACAACGTGACAATCGATCAATCTTTGGTGCGCCATTAAAATCCGTTTAAAATTCCAACAAAGATATCTTCCTTTTCCTTTTTTCTATCGTGGGAATGTTACAATGCAAAATTCAACCGGAGTGTGTATGAAGGATCACACCTTAATAGCAATACCCAGGTTTTTGTGGCACAACTCTTGAGACGAGAGACGGGAGGGGCGGAGAAGGGAAAATGGTAGGCGTGGGAACTTGGCAGTGTGTGCATGTATACGAGGCCAGTAACGTGAACATTTTTACAACTATTAAATGAAAATACAAACCAAAAAACTATGTTTAAACTTTTTATTACTTAAAAACAACTTCCTGTAAGATTTACAAAATGGCTTAATTCTTCATCTTTGCTTCCTATACTTTCTGATATCAAACATAACAGACCTTCATTCTTCAAGAAAGAAACAGCCGGTTTCCATGTTTAAGCGTTACATTATGAAGTGTGGACCTGAGAACAAAAGAGTTCCACACAATGTAGGGACTTGAAAAACTATGTGAAACTTTACACACGTCCACGAAGTGTTTGTACAACTTTTAAGACTGATTTTTAAAATAAAGAAATGACCACAGAGTGCATGTAACAAAGAGCTACATGTACAGTCTGTGTGTGTTTTCTGTAAAACTCACGGAAACTGGTTTGTAGTTCCAGAAAAAAAATAATAAAAAAATTGAGTTTCAGGTTTTGATCTTCAAACTGAGCAGACATAATATCATGAGGGTTTAGTGAAATGTCATAAGAGGTTGTTAGCACAATGCACCAACACAGTGTACAAATAGTTCTGTTGACAGGCAGCATACAAATTCACAATCCATGCAGTTCTAAATGATCAGTTGTCACTAATACATCTTATTGAAAGTAAATGTAACAATCTTATTAATTCTGATCCCTGGTGTGTGTGTACTCCAGCTATATAATACATGGGCTGAAGAGGGTGCTATTCGCCATATGGGTGACAGAATCTCTTGCCTACCCGGACTATGTCACTATGTTAAAGTTGTACAAGTTTTTCAGGTTGAAAGTGATCAGAGATTAGTAAAAACTGACACTTGACGTCTATCATTCACCTCAACTATAACAATCCTACCCCAAGGTTTTATAATAACCTTTCAGAACATCAATCTTATGTCCCTTCTACTATTGAATGAAGAAATTGGTATATTTTAAAGGAAAGATCAGCAATGAAGACACAAATTGAATGGCCGAGGAAGGAAAGTAGTACACAAGACAGAGATGAGAAAGGCAGTTAGGATCTTCATCTTCTGCGCCCACTCCTAAAAAAGAAGAAAATACAAGAGACAAATCAATTCAACGAGGAGTCATGGTTCCCATCTTGAAACAATAATTGCATTACAGACAAGCAAATATGCTCTCTTAAACCCCCCCCCCCAAAAAAAAAAAAAAGACATGTAGTTTAACATGGTTTTTACCCATACTTGTACATCTATGTGTGTAAAGCACTGTATACTTGGGATCTGAACCCATGACCTTTGCCATTCTAGAGCAGATGTCTTTACCACTAGACCATTGAGAGTGCTCAGTAGCAAGAAGCAGTTTGAATCCTGCATCTATCGTTATCCCCGATGCAAATTTCACATCTATTAGAAATGTAGTGGTTGTGTCATTACAAACACTAGATGTTTAGGTTTGGGAAGCAGGAAGCATCAGTTAACATGGTGGAGACTTTTGGGGGTCCTGGGTGGGGCAGGCTTACCAGGTGAAACCATTGGGGGTGCTGGGAGGGGCAGGCTTACCAGGTGAAACCATTGGGGGTGCTGGGTGGGGCAGGCTTACCAGGTGAAACCATTGGGAATGCTGGGTGGGGCAGGCTTACCAGGTGAAACCATTGGGGGTACTGGGTGGGGCAGGCTTACCAGGTAAAACCATTGGGCATGCTGGGTGGGGCAGGCTTACCAAGTGAAACCATTGGGCGTGCTGGGTGGGGCAGGCTTACCAGGTGAAACCATAGGGGGTGCTGGGTGGGGCAGGCTTACCAGGTAAAACCATTGTGGGTGCTGGGTGGGGCAGGCTTACCAGGTAAAACCATTGGGCATGCTGGGTGGGGCAGGCTTACCAGGTGAAACCATAGGGGGTGCAGGGTGGGGCAGGCTTACCAGGTAAAACCATTGTGGGTGCTGGGTGGGGTTGGCTTACCAGGTAAAACCATTGGGCGTGCTCGGTGGGGCAGGCTTACCAGGTGAAACCATTGGGGGTGCTGGGTGGGGCAGGCTTACCAGGTGAAACCAGGCTCACAACAATTTAGTTATTAACAACACACCCCAGGGTGTCTCAAAGCACTCATTATTTTTTCTACAAGGTATGCAGAGCTATGTTTGGATTATAAGACCCAGTTTTATAGCACAATATAACCATTTATAAGATGCTGTGGTGCAACCTGCAGCCAACCATACCAGAAAACAACAAAGCTAACCCTTCTTAAAGTTAAGTATACTGCTTGTTAAAAATGTGCATTACGTAAGACACCTGACCTATAGCTTTTCACCCCATCCAAAGTATGAAGCAATAATGGTAATAATTGTCTTGCTTAAAGGCACCTGGAAGTGATATTTTGTCAAAGTAAAGCTTTTTCCATTAATATATACATTTTTATGAGTGGAATGTGAATAAACAATTAACTAAGGTTACAAAAATTGATTTTAATTTTAATTACAAATTTAAAAATAGGCCCCCCTTTACATGGCGCTGTTCGTGACGTCAATCGAGGCAGGAG
>JAUELU010000008.1:13477106-13491841 GCA_032357145.1 Evasterias troschelii
TCACAACTTGCGCATGCGTATTTTAATCACAACCATTCGTGGTTTAGCTTCATACGTCGTGTTGGTTATATGCCTCCCCCACGCAGTGCGCAGTTCTCATAAAAACATTCCCCTGTATCCCTGTATCCCTGTATCCCATACCTTGTTTCTCATGCATAATACTTATGTTTACCAGCCAAAAAATTGAATTTGCGCGTGATGTGTGTGAGGACAAATGGTGGACGGAAAATGCACTAAGTGCGTAGTAACTACACGTTGGAGGTAGCGTATGTTTGTCATTTTAGCACCCTTTCTTTATTTTGTTCTGCTTTAAAATTAAAGAAATCATTGCAAAAAAGATGAAGCTTCAAAATATATATTACCCTTTGATGGTGCTGGCTTGTTTTGAGCTGATTGCAGTCCTTGCAACCTTTGGTGACGACAGGAGGAACATCGTCGGCAAAAAAGACGACCAGCATAAACACAATTCCAAAGTCAAGGGCAGGCAACGTATTTCTTACATGAGTCTACACGAGAAGACACTTGCAGACCCAGAAACGAAAAAAGACAATTTAAAGCAACACAGAAGTCCCCAAAAAGAAGAACCCAAGATAACAACGCCGAAGAATGCAGCGGAAAATGTTCTCCCAACAAAAATAGCAGAGCCGCCGCAAGCGGGGAAACCTGCCGAGTCTGACGACAACAAGAAGAATGGCAACCAAACCAAAGTCGGGAATCATGATGTAGCTGCTTTGCCCGGTGGCGGGGTGATGGATCAAATGGATATGAAAACAGTGTTCTTTATTTTACTTGGAATATCATCCTTGGTTATTGCTTACTTTGTCATCAGAATAGCCAGGTGAGCTCACTGAACCTTTATCATGTTTATCAATCACTTTTCCCACATTACATGTATTAATAAATATTGTAAATTTGTACTTTTGTATCTTTTTAATTTTTGAAAATGCAATTAAAAATACTTGTCTTGTCTTGGGTTAGGGCCATTACTTGGCACTAAGGACTCTACTCACTTTAGTATGGTCATTACCAGACCCTTTACATTGTATAATAGTGCTTCGTTCAGCTTAGGCTCTGGCTTGCGGTCAGTGTTACTGAGTGTTACTGTTAGTACATTATGTAAATGTTTGAAAACGAAATGTCGCTTACTTTCAGTCTGGGATTTCAGGTCTCAAGCCTACACCATGGTAAATGCTGCATGGGTCATAATTCAAATATAATAGACTAATCTTTTTTGTAAAGTTTGTGCTATGGCTAAGAAATTCAAACAATGGAATTCTGCTTTACACACATACATCACCCACAATAGAAGTTTCTTTAAATACACATGGCTTTTTGTTAGAAAAAGAGGAACAGTTTTATGTATCTTTTCACTGCATTAAAAATGAATCAAATCCTTTTAAATTTTACAATGAAATCAAAAAGCCCCCGACACACAACAAATTAGGGAATGTGATACAAAATAGTCATAAGAACTAGGCAAGAACTGCATACATATCTTCGTACAGTGTATAACAAAAGTTTGCATCATCTAGTGTGTAAAATGGAAAATAAACACCGTCCATGGTCAGAGTCAGTCTTTTCTTTGGGCACATTCAGTAACTACCTGACCGTTGACGTCAATTTTCCACAACATTCCAGTTTAGCCCAAATTTGGCTGCAAGGGGAATATTCTAAGAAGTAATTAGTGTGTGGTTCAAGTGCTATGGCCAGACACTGAAACTTGACTCCTTATAATATTGCTAGACCAATGTACTCGTAGTACTGAGACAGAGAGAGCAGTCCTTACATTGGAAAGTGATACCGTTTTGTATTTTTTCTTCATATTTGTTTTTTTACAGATCAAAGAGTAGAAGGAAAACAAAGAAGTACGGAGTTCTGGCTACTCATGGATCGGAAGTTGAGTTGAGACCTCTTGAACAAGATGACGAAGATGAAGATATGACTGTATTTGATGCTAACTCACACTAGATTCTGGCTTCGGATTTATTATTTACAGGTAATAAGCATAGAAAAAGGGTCCCTTATTACAGAAGGTTTGTGGGCCAAATGTGCACTTTAACTAGCAACTACATGTACTGTCTGACCATTCATCCGCTGTGTGGCTGTGGTGTTTAATGATTGATTAACTATGCCAGCCTGCAATATGATGTCATGTGGTGAACGCAACTGCTAAGTCCTAACTCTAGGTTCATTTTCAAATATATTATTGGGACCAGTCCCTTCTTGGAAATGGCTATTTAGGCCTTGGGCTGATGAACTTTTATTCAAATCACACACAAATCATAAACTGTATTGTGTGGTTTTGTTTTCAAGATTATGCAAGCTTCTACAATCTCTGACTTTGCCATCTTGCAACAGTACATTAATGTGTAGCTTATGTCAACATGCTACTGGAGTTAACATTGAGAACATCTCAGTCAGGAAGTAAAGAATCTGTTTGTAATTCAAACCCTACCCCTCCCCCCCCACCCTTTGCCCCCCCCGGGAAAAAGTACAAGTCTCTAACCTCACATTAAAAAGGTGTAAAATGTCATTATACTTTGTTGCTGGCCAGTGCAAAAACATCTGATGACATCATTCTGAGACAAATTGGTCTGTACTTTTGTGTACAGGGATGTTTTGGTTCATTACTGACTTACGTTAATATTGAATCAAACGGCCTTGAATTTGACATTTTTACTGACAAATAATTCCTCCAGATCCATTTGTCGTTGAAATCCAATTATGTCATTTTAAAAATGTTGCTCTGAAAAAGTCGGTTATGAACCAAAACATCCCCATAAAAAATGTAGAAACACAATTTTCTCAGAATTATGTTACTGATGTTTTGGATGATGACAAATAATTGCACTGCCAGGGCATCGAATGCAATGGCAATTTACACCACCTAACAATGATGTACGAGACTTGTAATTTTCCCCCCACTCACATGAGGTCTTTATCTATTGGAAAATGAGTACATCACGAAATTGAATTGGTAATTTCCCTTCCTCTTCAAAGGGTGTGCACAACATTGGTAAGATGGAAAATATAAATGTTAAAAGATTTACACATAACTTAAAGATGGTCATGATGAAACTCTTGAAATATTATACTTGTTGAGAAGTAAGTGAAACAAAAGCTCACGGCTCACAAAATATGTTGTTTGGAAAACAATGAAAACATGGGTGTTTTCATTATTTCACATAATTTCATTGACACCCGGTTTTTTTAACTTTCACAGGTTTGTATTTTCCCTTAAATGTTGGGTCACATCAAGTGTGGATACTGGTCTTTGACAATTACCATTATCGGATTTGTTGGTAGTTGTAATATCAGGATTTGTCTGTTAAGACGGTGTTGGGAGTAATTTTTAATTGTGTAAATGTTTGATATTAATCATTTATTCACTTGGAGGCTTTTGAGGACTCTACAGCAGACTTACCGGTAAATCCATTGTTCTTAAAATTGTGTGCATGGTGAGCATTCAAACCAAGTTTCATAGAGCTGCTTAGGCACAGTAAATAAGCACAGCACAATTATGCATACAAGATTAAGGTAACCTGCTGATACCATGTTACATGTTCTCAATCTGTGTGTGACTGGTACCATGCTTATTTTGCTTAGCAGATAATTTGTAAGCAACATTTTCTGGTTAAAAGCATCTCTATGAAATCAAGCCCTGTTGGGCAAAGTGAGGGAATACATTGCCCTTTTTGTATGGGGCTAGGATAGTGGTGGAGTATTGCATGGTATTTAGGAACTAGTACTGTCTGTACGTATACATGAATGTTTGTCTGCTGCCACCTAGTGACCAGAGTTCACCAGTGAGTACACACAATTAACGATCTCTTTAGAGTTTTTTCATCATTAATGATTAGATTAATTAATGCTTATTGCTTACAACATATACCTTCAACATGTACATTTTACCCATGTGCATCTACATGACTTACATTTTATGTTTTTGTTTGTCCAGAAAAACAAATATGGATCCAGGTTTTTGGATTTAGAATATGTAAATAGAAACCTTTGATCTAAGTACAATGTTTGACATTAATTTGTAATTGTCCTCGAGTAGTTTTTGTAAATGTTGACATTTAACCAGAAAGGTTCATGTACACATTGGATGATGCACGTAGCCATGGTAACTGAATAAACAATTGAGAGTAGGCTACGTCTGATGATCTGTGCCTTATTCCATAGAGCTGCTTAAACACAAAAAGTAGCTAAGCACAAACATGTTTGGATACCATAAATGGGGTACCAGCCAAACTACCAAATTTTAGTTGTACAATCAACTTGTGATGGGTGTCCAGCTAAATGCACTTAGCAGAAATGTTTTAAAGGAATATTTTCTGCTTAAGCAGCTCTACAAAATTGGCCCCTGGTGAACAGTTATGATACATTGTTTCACATTGGTGAACAGTTATGATACATTGTTTTACATTGGTGAACAGTTATGATACATTGTTTCACATTGGTGAATAGTTATGATACATTGTTTCACATTGGTGAACAGTTATGATACATTGTTTCACATTGGTGAACAGTTAAGATACATTGTTTCACATTGTTGAACAGTTATGATACATTGTTTCACATTGGTGAACAGTTATGATACATTGTTTTACATTGTTGAACAGTTATGATACATTGTTTCACATTGGTGAACAGTTATGATACATTGTTTCACATTGGTGAACAGTTATGATACATTGTTCCACATTGGTGAACAGTTAAGATAAATTGTTTTACATTGTTGAACAGTTATGATACATTGTTTCACATTGGTGAACAGTTATGATACATTGTTTCGCATGAAATGTTACAATAAATGGCTTAAAGGTATAGGATACGTTTGGTGATTGGAGTTTTTTTCAATCTATAATATCAAATGTATATATTTACCATAAAATTAAGCTTGTGTAAAACGCCATACGCCATGTTTATTTTGATAAAATAAATTCTGTTTCAGTCAATTTTCTACGTTCAACCTTAAATTAATTGAAAAATAGTTTGTGGGACTTTCTTCAGTTTGTAAGCTGCAACCAGGTATTGGTTCCTTAAGTAATTTTGTTGTTGTTGACATTTTCTCAAAATCTCAGTATTATTTGTTTTCATTTTTATTTGTAATTCTATATTTTAGGCATTAAGAATTGCCTCAGTTGGTATTGCCTGTAAGTTGTGATTTGTAAATTGTAAATAAATTATTAATATATTACTAAATGGACAAAGTTAGTATGCAAAATAGCTATTTACAGAACAACAATGGCCAAATTCCATAAAATCTTATAAACACAAGAGATTTCTTAACACAGAAAAAACCTTCCCATCGGTAACAGGTTTCCAACCCAAAGATATTGTAGTATTTGCGATAACTTGTTGATTCTTGCTCATTTAAGCACCATTTCCGCTTAATAGCTTTATGAAATTTGGCCTATGATCACACCTTGTACATCACACCTTGTGTTAGTCTTTGACACCTTGTGTTCACAGTTTGGCGAACAGGAGAAACGGAATGCAAACGCCACTGTATAGCACTTGATCAAGTGCAGAGTGTCCTCTTTCTTTACTGGAGTAACATGCCCGCTCCTTTAAGGCTAACAGTGTCTAGACCAATTAGAAAGAATATTTTTGCCTACTTTTGTTGATGCCAATTAATACAAACAAACGCCATCCATTGTACATAAATGTAAAGTTTCAAATGACTTTTTGACCTTATCCATTTGTTACTATCTGGCAGCATGAATTTCTTCAATTTTATATCGTACGATGGTTCAAACATGATTTTAAAAGTTTTGTTTACAAGGAAGGCTTTACCAATTCAACCCCAAATCTTGGTAGTTCAAAAGTTCCAGAAAAAAATCTCACCGAAAATATCAAAATGTATTTATGAAACTCGTGAGATGTTATATACTTAATTAACTAGGTGTTCATTTGCATATTTGAGACACTTATATTTTACTGCAAAAACTGAGTGTTAAAATTGACACCCAGGTGTTGTCACATAGAATCACCGAAGAAAGAATCCAAATTAACACCATAGAGTGTTACCGTAGAAAGAATCCAAATTAACACCATGTTACCGAAGAAAGAATCCAAATTAACACCATAGAGTGTTACCGAAGAAAGAATCCAAATTAACACCATGTTACCGAAGAAAGAATCCAAATTAACACCATAGAGTGTTACCGAAGAAAGAATCAAAATTAACACCATAGAGTGTTACCGAAGAAAGAATCAAAATTAACACCATAGAGTGTTACCGAAGAAAGAATCCAAATTAACACCATTGAGTGTTACCGAAGAAAGAATCCAAATTAACACCATAGAGTGTTACCAAAGAAAGAATCCAAATTAACACCATTGAGTGTTACCGAAGAAAGAATCCAAATTAACACCATAGAGTGTTATGTAATTGTGTTGCCTGAAATTAGTGTTATTTTAACACCGTATAGTGTAAATTTTCATTTGGTTTCGGTATCTATATAATTATGTGACAACATCCATGATGTCCATTTCAACACTCCCATTTTCGAAGTGTCCCTATAGTGTTAGTATATATCATCAGTCTAGAGAGCTTAAATTGTGTTACTTGACAGTAAATGTAATATAATTTGATACACTGTATACAGCTAGAGGCTGCCTATGTACAGTTAATGTTCGGCACAAACAATAATTTAATTGTTATTTAAATGGACGGTCCTATAGTAGGTAAGTCTGCTGGTAGTAAAGTCGGACCTTATGTCCGTTTTGTTCTTGCAATTTCAAAATATCAAATCTGAAATTTAACTCGATTGCTTTCTTTTCAGAAAAATCTTAATCCACAGAATCTTACTATAAATCTGTAGCTTCTGTACATTGCGTTTAATAAAGCACTTTAAAAGATGAACACTATTTAAGTCTCAACTCTTTTCTTGAACTTTTATCTAGACCGTGCACTATGGAGTTGGATTACAGGTATGGGTTAGCCACGGGAAGGGCCTTCCCAACTGTAACACTCATGTTGGGGCCGATTTCAACTGTAGTTGAAATCACTCTAGTTTGGGCAAAACAAACATTACGAACATGAACCTCGTATATTATGCGAACGAGGTTTATAATCAATCAAGGTCGATATACGGTGGTCCTTGCTCATATCATACATACGACGACGTGTAAAACATCGTCGTGCTTGTTATAATCATAGAACAAGGAAATCACGTATTCTTAAATGAATTACGTTTGAATCAACTTGACAGAAAATATCACCATTACCATAGAGCATGGAGCAATACAGAAAGAACTCTTTTTTGGTAAGCATAAATCACATGGTCTGATTTAAAGGGGGGCACTATATCACATGATCCAGGGACTGTGGTTGTATGGAATTGTGAATTCCCACGGAGACCACATGAATCAGCCTCTTCTTGTTTTGATTGCCACAATCGAAATACACTTGTTAAAACAATCGATGGCCCGATATAAATGTGCCAACAAATCCCTCTCACAAAACATCACCGAATTTAATTAAATCTTAACAGGTTGTTTGTGTGTATGTAGCGGATGTGCTTTTATTATTGGAAAGTGCAAAGGACGTGTATTAGTTGACTTTTCAAAAAACAACAAGGATGTTTATGATAAACAATGATAAATTGTTTATTTAAAGGCATACCTTGGGTAACAGACCACACTACAACAATTTACTGGAGATGATAGCAACTCACCAAGTGGTGCAAAGCGGAGATAATTACAAAAAGATAAGGAAAACGCCACACATAACACAGACACAGGTCCTAAAAGGAACATAATACAGTTTGACAGATAGCTGCATGGTTGAGAACTCCAGACTGGGTCCGTCTCGAAGGTATTTGTTCAGTTGGTTTCTCCACGGAGGAAGGAAAAGAGCTTCCTCCATGGTTTCTTGTGTAGTAGCTCAAATCAAAATAAATGTTGATGGCATGATGTTAGGAATAACATTTTCTTCCTTCGTGATGGCTTGCTCCCAGCAGCCAGGGATTTCGATTGAAGTCTCTATTAATGTACTCTTGCAAAATACGGCATTTTGGTTCTCAATGAAGTTTCAAAAATCTATTAAGTATTAAACAACCCAAATCGTGCTGCCTTCGAAACATTCTTCAGCAGCTGGGCCTACTGTTATTTTTGACTCAAGTTATCACTGTCCTTTTTTATTGAACGCACGTTACAGAAGCACTTGTCAGCAGAGAGCGACGACACGGTAGATGTCAACAAAAACTCCGCTTGTCAAGTTTACACACAGATTGTTAAGTATCTTCACGCTACTTAGTATTTTCATGGCACAAAATGTAAACAATATAAACTTATAAAAAGGTGGGCATTTATCACGTATTGTGTGCCACCTGTTATCCCCAAATACTATATGGCAGGTAATTGAAATGATAGGCATTGACTACTTTGGAAGCCACTTTTTGGTCACGTGCCATAAAAGTTGTGATCTTTAGCGATACGAGGGCGTATCACGAGCTTGCACCGATATCACGGCGTGTTACGAGCGGCAACCAAGCTACACAGGTGAACCATAGAGCAAGGACTCTATGGGTGAACTGTGACAACTTCAGCCGGCTCATTTCTTCTCGTCGAGGCGACTTTGTCCGAACTCTTTTACCGGAATAATCATGAAGTTGCGAAACTTTATTTTGTTATCTTTCGTCGAATTGGTGATTCTTCATGGTAAGTACTTATTCTCGCCTTTTTCAAATTTGTGTTTGAAGGTGTGTCGCTTTTTGTTAAAAATCAAGAAGTGCTGAGTGTTGATTTGAGTTTGAGTGTATTATACTCGCGCGAAATGTTGTTCTGCTTCACCTCCTTTGCTTTAGTGATGAGATTATCCCTATTACTGATGATAACAACTATTTTAAACATAACGAATTGTCTTTAAAAACTTACTTAGGAAATACATTTTTCAAAAGCTAATAATTATTTTTCAAATTTAGTAACAGTGCAAACTTCATAGATAAAGTGAAAAAATACAACCCCTTCCGACCCTCCCCCCAACAAGCAAAAAAAACAAACAAAACAAACAAACAAACAAACAAACAAACGAACGAACAAACAAACAAACAACCAAACAAACACCCCAATAAACAAACAAACGAACAACCAAACAAACACCCCAATAAACAAACAAACAAACATATAACAAACAAACAAACAACAAGAACAACAATATTTTCCCCTTTCTGATCGATTGCATTTTGCAAAACAAAATTTCAAAATACAATAGGGCCTAAAACAACAGCCATAACCAATTTAAAAAGGCCTAAAAACGGATAGTGGGCATATAGTTTAGTTAGTTTAAATGTTCCGGTAATGGTGTAGGCCCTATGGTGGTTTTAATCGTTTCCGTTAGTTTGAAAAAATAGTTATCTTACACACAGTTAAAGCATAGAGAAAGGACCACGGAAGCACTATTCACTGGTTGTCGTGTTGATAGCGGTGCTGTTCTCGCGAGACTGTTGGCCCCCGCGAGATAACTGCTCACGTGAGTACACTGCCCAGTATGGTATGTATAGTCGATAGGCATATACAGTCTCGCGAGAATCGCAAGGGAGAGCCGTTACGCTATCACAGCGACAAACATTTGAACGACTTGTCCACAAGTCTATAAAATTGAGACATTTAAAACAGTAATAATTAATAATAATGAAAATGTTTAAAGTTATGTTGCGCCCCTTACATACAAAATGATCAAAGGCGCAGAACACATGTCAAAAAGCACAGAATGAAAGAATAGGACAAAGAAAAAAAGAATAGTGAAAAACCAGTGAATATACTTTTCATAATGCTGCCCGTACACTACATAACTTGTATGCAACATCTAAACAGAATTGTTATGGCTATAAATCTACTACCTTTATGAAAAGAGTACATAGACGGATATACTAAGGGCCGAATAATATAAACGTTTATATCAAATCAGTGAAATTGACGCTCAATCAGGTCACGTCAATCATTAGGCGCTTTACACACAATAAGATTAAACAAAAGCCACGCCTAAAAATCTTAAAAACTCACTAAAAAGTCACAAGAAAGTAAAAATTATAGCTCTTATCTACTGCTGCTGTAGATAGGTTGTCACCTTTTGGCCACAGACCAAGCAGCGGTCAGATAGGAGCATCATTGTTTAGATTGGTGGTTTGTTTACAGCCCCCGGCCCCCCCCCCCCCCCCCCCATCACTTCTATAACTGAGTTATGACATCAGGGCCTCAACGGCCACCTGTTTTAACATTCTTTCTTTGAAGGGGGTATGATTCGTGTAAATAAAGCAACCAAAGCTTAGCAAATTTTTGATTGATTTATACCAAACAACATTTAAATAAGTTGTTTCCATAAGTGTTACACTTAGGTGGATAGTTACGCAAAACTCTAATAACAATGCAATTTGGTAAAAATGGTCTTTTGCAAACTGAAGAGATAAGTAACAACTTTTCTTTGAAGACAACATTCATCTAATGCTTAATACATTGAGGAAATAGTAACAAAATCAAACACTTTGAAATCGAAGTAAACAACTGTGTTTTTGTTTGGGTTTATTTGGAGGGCAGGGGTCGGGGTCGGTTCTGTCTTCGTACGCTATATCCTGATATCTTAGACAGTCTTATTTTAGACGGAAATTATTATGCCTCATAAGTGAACTTAATCACTGAAGTTGCAAGCCTGGGGTAACCTGTAAACAAGGGTGCTTGCTTAATGAACCAGAAACGGAGGTGTTCTTGGTTCTTTTACGTGCACTACCAATCCAATTGTTGGGGACTCGAACTCAGCTCTATCAAATTGGCCAAGAGCTTGAGTCCGTTGCTCTTAGCCGTTCGACCATGACACCAGCGAACCAGCGAACTTTCAGATTGTAATTATCTCCTCCCATCCATTACTACAAATGTCTTTTATTTTGTAGGAGTACAAGCACAGATAATATCGTGTGACTTTGAGGATGATGCTGACCCAATGTGCGGGTTTTACAATGTAGACACCGATGATGCAAACTACAAGAGATCTACCGGTAGAGACTCCGGGTTTAACGACGCTTCACCCCTGTTTGACCACACCTACGGGAACGAGACAGGTAAATTATTTAGGCCTATCACCAGCGTCCATAGAAGCAGATATACTGCCAAAAGAACCTGTTAAGCAAAACTGAGCAGGGGTCAAGTAATTGGTTAATTTAGACTAATGGTAAGTCGAAATACTTTCCTTTGCTCATTGGAAACCTTTTTCATTGAAAGATTCCATAAATTAAGATCACGATAAAAGAAATCCGGAGGCAGAACGGGAATCGTCTTAGCCTATCAAACAATGAGCAAACTCAATGTTCAAACACACACCACTTCAAAAAGAGATGACAAAATAGTCACAGTGTTCACTAGTCTGATCAACCATACTTAAAATAACAAACCTGTAAAAATGTTGAACCGATTTCCAATACAAAAAACAAACAAAACATTTACGTAAAATGCGATCTGATAACAAGAAATTTATTATATGTGTTTTTTGTTTTGTATAGTATGTGTCTAGGTTGTCGACTCCAGCAATTTAAAGGCCAATAAAATCTCAAGGTTGCTGTTTTCTTCTATACCAAGTTTTATTCTATTTGTGTTAATCTTTTATTGGCATACAATTGGATGGTTTATGCCCAGTTTCTGTTTGAATTTACCACTGTATTGGAGTATTATTGCCGATTGTCGAATACGTGCTTGATAGGTTTGTAAATTTATGGCTTTTATTTTGAAAATCGATTAGACCGTATACAGAACACAGATGACCCCCGCCTCCTGTGCTTGAGGAGCTAAACCCACAACTGCTTGAACTTTGATCCACTTGTAGTTTATTGTTTGTTTCGCCTTCATGAATATAGACCAAGATGTTGACCGGCTTGTTTTCAATATTTGTTCGTTTGATCAACTAGCCTCGTCATTATTTGCTTTACTAGAACCACTGCAAACCGAGTCGACAAGTGGGTTATCTGACCCGATATGACCCTTTCCGGGGTCAGGGATACCGGGTCAGGAAAAGAGTCATGTGTGGGACCCTTTGGAGTCAGTATTCACACGGAGTAGGGCCTATACCTAATATCTAGTCATCGTCCATCTACTGTTGCCATTTGCCAGACTCCTACATGTTGTTCTAACCTGTTTTTGTTCACTTTATGTCATCCCTCCTTCTTTTTTGGTCTGCTAGCTTTTCCCTCATCTGGGTTGCCATTATGTGGTTCTTATTGTCCATCCGTTGTCTGTCATTCTTGCTTCGTGAACTGCCTATTTCCATTTCATTTTGTTGACATATTTTGTGATATCGGTCAATTTTGTTTTGGCTCCGATTGTTTGGTTAGGTATAGTCTCTTATAGTGAAATCCCTAGCAATATTCTTTCCATTGTCCTCTGAGTGGTAGCCAATTGATTATGTAAGTACACTATTGCCCATGTTTGACATCCATTAGTTATCGTTGGTGGTACACTTATGGGGTGTAAAGTTTGTGGATATCCTCCACTGATTGGTTTCTTTTTGCAATGAATACACAGGTCATTTTCTGGACACGGATATGTCGACGATCGGACGAGATACGAAGATAGCCACTGTCTTCTCCCCAACGGTCGCGTTGATGGCATCCAGTAAGATATGCTTGCAGTTCTACTACCACATGTATGGGTCTGCTTTAGACTCTTTACATGTGTATAAGAAACAGGCCAGTGTCGTCACGTCTGTCTATAACGACACAGGGAATATTGGCGACTTCTGGAAGTTCGGGGAGGTCACAATTGACGCTCAAAGTGGCAGCATACAGGTATGTGGAATACATTGCCCTGTGTTGGGCCCCTCTTCAGATACGAGGCCCCATAATTCAATACCGTGAGAAGCTATGATACTACTATTCTCATTTGGTTAATAGTTCACAGCCGCTAACATCTTTGAAAGTGAGGTTTGGACGTCAGATATTCCTCAGAAATCCGTCAATGTCGTGAAATTATTCAGCTCTCAACCTTTAACGTACATTTTGTTTATGAGCTGAATTATTTCACGAAAAGTGTAGGATTTATGTATTTTGGCTGACCGTCCAAAACTCATCATATGCCTAAGTGTATGCGGCCATGGAATGTTAATCCGGTGAGATTATAGTAGCTCAGTTACAAGTAAGATTTAAATCATGGAGCTCAGAAATGTTCCGAACGCCTCTCGGAAACTGACCCTCATCATCCATGACGTCACTGCGACGAAAGTGACCGAGCCTATAGTGGAATACCATCAAAACGTTTCACTCCAAAACTTAACGGCCGAAAAACTGACTTGGTCAAGAGCACTGGAGAGACGTTGATGTTATAAAACATTGTCAGAAACGACACCATTTGAAGTAATGTAGCTATAAATATAGAGAAAGAGCTCATTTTTTACCCACAAATTTGAATCTGAAAGTGAGAGTTCTGGCATGATTTTCTTTCTCAGGCATCTAAATGCACACAGTTTGCAACAATATGTTTTTTTTTTCACCATTTTCTTGCAACTTCGATGACCGAATTGAGCCAAAATTTTTACAAGATGGCTACTTTATGCATAATAATGTCGTTTTTTTACCTTCTAATTCCCGAAATTATTATAATATTTTTCTTTTTTCGAGTGAGAGAGTTCAGAAGTTCCCATGAAACAAAAAAATAGATTTAAGGAAAAATTTTCATTTATAAGCAGTAGTTGTTAGTTGACAGAACAGAATCCCAAACCTCAAGATGAAAGCACGTTTAAGTGCATTCAGGTTCCAATCTAATCATCACAATATAATCTTACCGTCATAAATTAGCACAAATTGATCTCAACCACAAGACACACAAGTTTGTGTTGAAGTCACCGTGTGGACAGCCCTTTGTTCCACACACTTCAGGAACATTCTATTCCTCAACACTGTAAATAACTCTTTGTGGATGTGTGTAGTAAGTCCACAGTGTTTCAAAACCCTGCCTTGTGTGGACCTCTTTTGTTCTCAGGTCCACAATGCTTACGCAAGTTCATAATTACACACAAAGTGAAACAGGTTCAGTTCAAGGATTGGTAGAGTTGGGTACATTTACCAATAACAATTAAAATTGAACAGGCTTTGGTATTTCTGCTGTTTATGTTTTGTTTGTAGGTTTTTTTCGAGGCTACTATTAGTTGGGGCCTGAGAGGTGATATAGCGCTAGATGACATTAGGGTGACTCTAGCCGAGTGTAGCCTAGGTGAGTATGCGGTTTCTGTCAACGGATTACACACTGCAAAAACTGCATGGGGTGTTCAGATTGACACCCTCGGTATTGTCGCGTATAGATACCCAAGAGACACCATCGGTATTGTCGCGTATAGATACCTAAGAGACACAATCGGTATTGTCGCGTATAGATACCCAAGAGAGAATCAAAAACTAACACTACGAGGTGTTAAAACAACACCAATGCAAAAGTCTTGGCAGAAATTATTATTAACACAGGTTGTAAGTTTTGATTCTTTTGGGGGTTATCTATAAATTATTGCGTCAATTTTAACACCCCAGTTTTCACAGTAACCAAAGTGATGCAGTGGGACTGTTAAGTCCATCACTATACTATAGATGGTATTACATGATGATAGTTGTATGTCAGAGGGAGAAATAACCAACGTGATGCAGTGGGACTCTTAAGTCCATCACTATACTATAGATGGTATTACATGATGATAGTAATATGTCAGAGGGAGAAATAACCAAAGTGATGCAGTGGGACTCTTAAGTCCATCA
>JAUELU010000008.1:13502449-13512563 GCA_032357145.1 Evasterias troschelii
GACTCCACAAAATGGCGGACCGTGTTAGTTCGCAAAGTAAAAGGAAAACCACGCAATTTCGAGGCATATTTGTGTGGATCGTTGTGTTCTCCTTTTAAAACATCTTTCTAACCATACTATGTATTTTATAACATTACAAACGCTTTTCATAGCCCAACTCGCCCGATCCAAGGCAACGTGTCCCTTTAATACAGACCTGAAAATCGTCAGCAGAATTCCTTAGATTTTCAAGAACACATTGAAGACACAAAATGAGGAAGAGGGTACATCACGAGCACCAATTGTGTGCCATCGTATCAAGGTGCCGAACATTTTCTTTAGTGTGCTTAAAGCAGCCGAAAGAGCCCCTGTAATAAGTCTAAGACAGCGCATGAGCTCTTCAGATACATTTGAGTAAAACAAAACCCACCATATTAAACAGTCATTTCGAATTGAAGCAGAAAGACTCCTTTCAAACAAGAGCATACCTTTCTTTGAATATTATGGAGAGCAGAACTCCTTAACATTATTTAAGAAACATCGTTTTCATGCAACGGGCTTTTATAAACTATAGGTCAAATGATGCGTCAATAACATCAGTACTTTATCTTTTACTGAATTTTAAAGTGCCAGTGTCATCATTCTTGCCTTTCCTTTGTTGACAGTTACAACAGACGCTCCAGTTCCTACGACAACACCAACTCCTGTTTCCACGGCAAATTGTGATTTTGAAGACACGAGTGATACTTTATGCGGCTACAGTCAGTCTATATACGACGAGATGGACTGGTCGTTCGGTGTGGGTTCACCCATACCAATAGATCATACACTTGGTACAACGCAAGGTAAATTTGCCACACTGTGAGGTTTTATTTGAATGGAATGATACAACGACTTACCCCGAATTAACGTTTTTGAAATGTGTCCAATGAGTTTTTGATTGAAGTGATCGCTAATAATATCTGACATATATAGCGAGAGGACAAATTAAATAAGGAAATTTTGTTTTTTAATTTTTGGGAAAAGTGTTAATGGTAAGATGTTTTCATAGGCGCAGTTAACGTCTGCATCTACATTGATGTTTCGCTGGTTTACTTTAAGTATTTATTATTTTCCTAAAACTCCACAATTTGTAAAGCACCCCTTGAAACAAAAACGTTTAGGGTTTTAAGGATTATATAGTTATAGTGTTTTTAGCCAAAACATAAATAAAAAAAATAAGCAAAAACTTATTTTGTTTGAAAATGCTGCCTCTGATGCTTGTAATAGAAAATACAATGACATTTACGTCTCTGTTAATTCTATTTAAGCATTATAATTATATAATAAATGTTAATGTTGCATCGGGAATAATGATTACAATTTGGTTTTTACCCTACACCGATGTCTGTTAAGCACTTTATTCTCAGTACTTTCCCGAGTACCGTAAAACAAATCTACAGGCAAATCACTCGGGTGGGATTCGAACAATACGTTATGACAGAGCCAACAGCAAGAGGCTGGTCAACCGTTCTGTTTTATCAGTTGTAAGTGCAAAGGTCGTGGGTTTGTGGGTTCGAATCCCACCCGAATGTTTTGCCTGTGGATTGTTTTCACAGAACTCGGGAAAACACTGAGTATACATGTACATGTACAGTGCTTAAAACACATCAGTGTAGGGTAAAAACCAAATTATATTAAATTTAAGATTTGAAAAGTTTTCTCTGTTCTGAAATGATTCATTTTAACTGAGTCGGTTAAACAGTTTTCGGGGTCCGAATTAGCCCGAGAGGATCCACAAAGGGCCTTAGGCATACCCATGTAACGGTCCACAAGACTTTGTGCGTAATCATGACTAGAAATACGGATCAAAAACACATTGGGTCGAGTTGACTCCCAAAACGTGTCAACTTGGCTCAGTGACAGGCCTATATTCTACGCGGCACTTTTTATAGAGTGTTGCTCAGGGCAGGTGCTTATTATGGTTCTCAATGGTAAGAGAACATCCTTAAATCAATGACCTTTGTTGATTTTGTATTTTATTCCTTCATTTATTCAGGTCATTACCTTTACGTTGATAGCCGCTCTTACTACCTGAGGAACGATGACAGGGCGGACCTGTACTCACCTCTACTCCAGAGCTCCACACAACCCCAGTGTCTAGAGTTCTACTATTACATGACCGGATACAATACGGATTTCTTGGTGATCTACTTTGCCCCGTGGGGGGAGAGCTTATCCATTGATCCGCAGTTTTCCTTGTATGGTGATCAGGGTGCTGAGTGGAAAGTTGCACAGCTCACCATCCCCCCCATGGACAAAAACTTCCAGGTAGTTAATGTTACATGGCCCGATTTGAGTCACAAGAATATTTATATATTATGTATTTGTCATTATTTTCAAAAGTCTTTTCTCTGAACGAGTACTGACACACCCCGGGCCCATGATCCTGTTTAAAAAAACCGAAAAGCATAAAATAATTGAGATCGACATTGCACAAATTACATGTAGGCCTAACAGGCAACTATTGTTTGTACACTGATAGTGAGCTAGCGTCGGGATCCCGACAATAATTAAAGTTTATAGTGAGCTAGCGTCGGGATCCCGACAATAATTAAAGTTTAGCTTCTAAAAAACACAACTTATCATTGGCAGATTTGTTGCTGTACCTTTAAGAAAACGTTTAACTTTCTCGAATCTTATAGAAACAGCTATTTAAAATTTCGGGGTTGAAATCGGCCAAAAATCGGACTTGGACCCGGGAAGAATTTATCGCCGGTATTGGAAGAGTAAAATCAATTCTATCGTGTAGTTTTCAATAACCACAAATTGAAACAAATATCTGTCCAGAATATTCTATCAAATTAAACGGTAACCCCCCCGCCCCCGCCAAAAAACAAACAAACACCCAAAACCCAACAAATCTTTTGTAATGGATTTCGTGTTTGTTTTGATCGGTGCATTTGAAATAAGTTATTTTCTCAACTTTGACGATGTTTCGAACGGAAGTGTTGCTCTTTAGGATTGATACTGGTCTGAACCTTATAACCAGTCAGCTCTGATAATTGACAACTGTGTTATTTTAGACTTTTGTTGTATTCCCATCATTTAATGGCAGGTAATATTGTCAATTACAGCAATCTATTTCATACAAATTACCAAATTCAATTTTAAAATAATTAACATTGGTTAATTTAATTAATTGCCTTAACAAGTTGCATGCGAATGTTATCGCATCATATTTACTCGTGGTTTTTTCTACAGGTGGTTTTCGAGGCAATGTTTGGGTATTACAGCGACGTGGGTATTGATGACATCAAATTCACAAGCGGTGTTTGTCAGAAGCGTAAGTTTCAGGCTTATTGGGCAGGTAGTGTAACGTGTGCAAACTACAAACCTAGCGTGCATTGGAACGTTCGGTGCACGATTTTGTTTCCATATTTTGAAAGCATGGCAGACTGTCGTTTTTATTCTTTCGACAACCAACAATCTTGTAATTTGTATTTGATAATAGTGAGTGACCCCCAACCCCTCCCTTTGAAAATAAATAAAAGACAAATCAATAAATAAATTAATTGTGACAGAAAAGGAAATAAAATATTTGTATATATGGAGGCGTTAAAGAGACACTAAGAAAATAAATTAATAATTTCAAGTCATAACTATGGCTTATATCCCATAATTATGAATTATGATAAGTCTTAATTATGACTACAAATATGAATCATCTAAAGTCATAACTATGACTTGTTCCAACTACGTTATATTTAAAAAACATATACATTTCATATGAGATGTATTTGATATTCATAAGTATATAAAAAGTCATAATATACGAGATATTACATAAGTAACAATTATGACCTTTTCCCCCTTTCTCTCTCAATGTCCCTTAAAAGCTTCCGTACTAATGTGTTTGGGTTTAAGTGTGATAGTATGGTGCCTTCTATTTTACACACCGAGTTGTGCATGGCGTATCTGCTGTGAAAAGGTTTCATTTTCTTTTATGTAAATTCCTTGCTTGTTTTAGTTTGTCTTCTAGGTGCAACATATTACTGAAATTTCAATAAACTTGATGTGCATTGTTTAAAACATATTATTAATGTTTGATATCATCTTATAAGTGTGTGTTTACCGGTGATGGCTGGTGGCAATAACAAAAATAAATAATAACAATTAAATAAATTAACTTATTAATTAGTTAATATAAATTAATACAACAATTTGTGTTGTTCTCTTGCTTTATAGCGACTGCTGCCCCGAGTCCGTTGGACGGCCGATGTGATTTTGAGAACGGTCTGGATGCATGTGGATTTGACAATGTGAAATTTTACGATTTCATCTGGCGATTAAATAGCGGTGAAACAGCAACGAAAGGAACTGGGCCAAGTGTAGACCACACTACAGGAACGAAAGACGGTAAAATAGAGCAATACTCATGGTCATGGGTAGAATAATTTGACCCCTATCACTTGGTTCTGGTTTAATTAGCTTGTGTACACATAAGAAAATCGAGAATAAAGACAGGATTATTTCTACTTATGGGAAGAGGCGTAGCCATGGAGTGGAAAGGGGTGGGGGGCTGGGAGAGTTTAGAATCACAAATAATGTCTTTTGGGTTCCATTGAGAACCCTTTCGACCAAAAACATGAATGTCATATCAATCTTTCTCGTCTCTATCTTTTAAAGAAGTTTATGTTATTTTTTATCGTGGTTTAAATTTGTAAAAACCAACATTTAGGTAGCTACATGTACATCGAGTCGTCCTTGCCGCAGAGACCAGACGACGTAGCTCGCATCATCAGCCCAGAGTTGTTCAACACACCAGGCAACTCAATGTGCATGGTCTTCTACTACCATATGTTTGGCAGGGATGTGGGCAAAATCAAAGTATACTCGCAGAATAAGTTACGAACTACAGAGTTGTTATCACTGAGTGGAAACTCCGGTGATATGTGGCAACCGGCAGCTGTCGATCTGACTCAATTGGGAGACCGATTCCAGGTAGGTAAGGGATTTAGGAAGGAGGTGTTGTTGCAAGAAATCCGGGAAGGTGGTAACAATCCAATGAAAGAGACCAAGGTTTAACACAGAGATTACCACAAAACTATCTTTTTGGTAGATAGAAAGGGGGAGGGCGTACCGACAGATACAATTGGGGGGGGGGGGGTCGGTTGTGTGGGTCGAGGGTCAGTTGCGGCAAATTACCAGCTCGTGTATTTTTTCCCCGGAACAGATAATATTTGAAGGAGTGGTTGGTTACAGTGTAAATGGTGATGTGGCCATAGACGACATCAGCGTCAGACGTGAACCCTGCCCAGGGTTCTCAAAAAGGGCCGAGGTGGACTTCGAGATGCCCGGGGAATTGAACGGGTTTCAGCAGTTATCGCAAAACATGACACAGTGGACGTGGTACGACTCCAGAGTACTGAACACATTCCCTGAAAAAGGTACAATTACTGATTTAACTAATGCCTGCCCTTGATTACAAATCCCAAGCTTTGATGAGAAACAGCAACGCTAAACTTGTTTCAGACGGGGCTAAAAAACAAGGGTTCTTAGTGATTACTTTTTAGAAACCCCTCACGCAGATTCGTGATAATAATATTATATAATTCTTATATAAGAAGACGTTAATATGATTATTATCACGAATCCGCGTGATGGGTTTCTAAAAAGTTAACATCCAAAAAGCATCCTTGCCCCAGAGTTTTAATTTTTTTAAAATAATAATTAACACACTTTTGTGTATTGTTTTCAAAAGCTCAAACTAATTTCATAAAATTGTAATGAATTATTTTTGTTGTTCAGGCATTGTCATGAGATATAATTTAAAACAAAGATTTGATTTCAGAAATAAAAATGTTGTTCGTTTTACGTGTTTTCTCGTTCGGATACGCAAGTTACTTGCACAGTCACTTGCGTAATCATTTCCTGCTGAGCTGAAATGATACCAGTCACAGATGGTACATGTCATATGGTATTTTGAATGGTAACCTTATTCCGACGTGCTTAGCTACGTTTTGTGCTTAAAAGCAGCTCTGAGAATTGGACCCGATGTCCGAGAATTACTACATAAAGTTATATGGAATGACTACCATAACCTCTGAAATATGTCACTCTCTGATGACAAATACAATACTTTAAATTCCATGGAACCTCTAGGCACGGGTTATTTCTGATAACGGGGCCTTTACTTGAACAACAGAATAAACCTAGGCCCAAGTATTGATTCAAAACACTCCTTTCCATTGTTTTCTTAAACCTGTTAAAATTCACACAACTTTCGCTTGTGTTGCCAACAAATATTCCCACGTAAAATACGGATCAACAAATCAGTTTTTAAAAGTATAGCTAGCTCAGGGGTGATAACCATTAACGGCAACCTCTTAAGTGAATAAAGGGTGGGTCTGTAAAGAGCCGGTGGCGAGTAAAATGGTGAGGGTCTCGACGTTTCGAACAGCACTCTGTTCGTCTTCATCCGAATTATGCTTTATTTTCTGATCCTTAAATTTACAAATTTGTACAACAGGCGACGGCTCTTTTATGTACATCGATGGGCAGTCGTCAAAACCGGGTTCAGCTGCATCAATTCTCAGTCCCTTAATGGCGGGGCACGCTACGGAACACTGCATTGACTTTGACTACGCACTACTCAATGACGATACAGGAAAGCTGCTGGTCACTGTGGTCCAGAAAAACGGACTCCCTCATGATCTGATCATCAGGGACGGACGGAAATCATGGACTCATGAGAGGAAAACAGTCACTAGGGCGGAAGTTGGAGAGGAGTTTATGGTAAGCTAAACTGAACATTAACGATAAGTAAGTTGTAAAACGTTTAAGTTAGAGATAAAGGAACCCGAATATAAATAAAACTTGTCATGTAAAATGTTTAAATCGAAGGAGTTTATGACAACTGAATTGCAACAAAATCTTAGGTAGAAAGTTACATTTAGAGGAGTTTATGGACAGTTCTACTAAAGTTAGTCAGGACGGTGAAACGTTAAATTTGCAGGAATTTTTGGTAAGTTAAACAGAATGTCAAAAATAACTCTAATCCAGAAAACGTTTAAACTTAGAGGAGTTTAATGCCAATGGTGAGGAGTTTGGCAAGTTAAACCGCGCTGCAGCAAAGTCTATATCGGGTAAAAGGGTTTTGTAGACGTGTCAAGATCAGAAATATAATAGTAAACTTTTATATTGAAGTTGAAAGGAATGTCGACAGGAAACTGAAATGGAGTTATGGTCATGTCGACAAACCGTCGGCGACACCTACATCACAAAAAGAAACACGTGCACCGTTTCAAAATAAAACTGTGCTTGCATTTTCTAAGTTTGACGTTATAATTGCGTTCAAGGTGGCAACTACAGAAAAAGCGCAAAAACGGAAAACAAAAAAACGAAACAAACCATGAAAGACCCAACACAATTGAAATTGATTTATTGCAGTGTGATACTCTAGTTCGATCAGCTCATGTGACCAGGCATTGAGAACTGTATAAAAACAGTTAATCAAGAAGACTACACCTGTCCAGCTCTGCTATGGTTCAACCCCCAACCGTTGTATCTCTTGTACTCCAACAGCCACAGTAGCTTTTTTACGTGTAGCAATTACAATAAAGTAAAATAAAGACAATTTGTGTTTTCTCGACAGATTTTCTTTACGGGACAAGTTGGTTTTAAAAGCACCGGTTACATAGCCGTTGACAATCTTCTAATAAGAGAAAAAGCATGCAATGACCGTAAGTATGAGCCTCATTTCGAATACAACATTAAACGCGGAAGTAGCGAGTGTACTACTTGCTGCTTCCAAACAAATCAAACATTATGTTTAACCAACCTGATTTACCGAACAATTTTTTAAAAAGCTTAAATTTGACTTTTTACAAAAAACACCCAAAACCCTAACAAACACACCAACACCCCCAAAACAAAACAATAACAACAAAACAATGTTACATGGTTATAACATGTGTACAAGTGACCATCTTCTGGGAAGATTATACCAAAATTAACGTTTTTATTTGTGACTATAATGATTTTCAAGACTTTTCGTCCAACAATGTTTCACGTTCATTTGTTAAGTTTGCTGATGTAAAATACATTTCTCCATATACAGCGTAGTAATTCCATGTTTGCGTCACACTCATCAGTTCTGTGGAATTAAAACCACAAAAGCTTCTTTAGTTATGCCTGAAACTCAGTCCGGATCAGCGTCGTAGGATGTTTGCATCGCATTCATTAATTGTTCTGATAGTTATTGTTTTCTTTCCAACACCACTTTAGTTGCAAGTTGCAACACCCAGAACTCGGTCCGGCTTAGCGTCGTATGTTTGCATCACATTTATTTGTTCTATAATGGTTAATGTATTTATTATGTTCTTTTTAACGCTTTAGTTGCAACGCCAGGAACTCAGTCCGGATTAGCGTCTTCAGGAGGATCTGTCGCTACTGCAGTAATATTAACCATTCTATTGAGTGTGGTAATATCTGCCGCTGTCGTGGGCGGTGTCTACTACTATCGTCGGCGGGTTATGACCAAGTCTATCCCATCGGTCCAGTACCATAACAGGGAAACTGATGAGAACAATGATATCAAAGATAAACCATCCCTTGGGAGGGATCTCACCATAGACAATCCTAACTATGAAAATGCCATTCTACAAAGCAATGCATAAATACCACACCACTCATCAGTGCTTCCACAGTTTCCAAGTTTCCTTACAATTGCATCAATTAGTTTTCTAAATCACAAGAAAGGTCTAGTCCAAGAGAATAGTGTAGAGTATTTTAGCCTTCGAGAAAGGCTCTGCCATGAGGGTCGAAACGTAAGGCCATTCACTATTTTTTGCTCAGAATTATCGATTTTTATTTTATTTTGGTTGATTTCCCCAAAATGTCCTTTATCTGTTTTAATTTCATCTGAAATTCCTTTCAAAATTTCCTTTACAAAATGAACTTTTCCTTGGCAGTGGGAGCACTGCCACGAGTTGGTGAAGCAACCCATAAGTACAAAAATGAAACAGGATGAGTTGATTGCTTTTCCTGATTTGGGCTTAAAAGTATTCTGAGATGTAATTGAGTTTTTCAAGGAAGATAGATCTAATTATCCTTTTAATACGGTCAAACGCAGATCCAGGGGTGGGTCCGGGGGTGGGTACAGTGAGTGGGTCTAGAGGGCTGGTACAGGGGGTCCAGACCCCTACCTTCTCTTGATGACTGGTTTTATCTTTTTTAAATGAATGAACCCTGGTTATGGATCTGCCCACTGGTAAAATTCCTGGATCGAACTGTGTAATGTTTATAGCATTGATTTATCTTAATTATGCAATAATTAACTTATTTCTATTTCTAAAGTGACTTTGCTTCATTTGCATATAGTAGTATGTTATTCATTGTATGATCAGTTTCCATTAATGTAGTTTTGAACATTTTAAATAAGCTGTACTGTTTTTTTTCCCTCATGGTTACACTATGGTTACACTATCAGGTGCAATTTCAACCAAATCATTACAAGATCAATTTGTATTTAGTTCTGTTTTTCATGACCAAAGTAAGAAGATAAGTGTTCTTATGCACAAAGACTTACTAGTAATGCACGTAAACAATATTATTATTTTTTGTCATCAGTTGGTTTGAAAAACCTATACAAATTTATGTTACATTTAATGTTCTGCACTCACATACTACAAGTACACTTTGCACAAAATAACAAAACCTTTAAAGAAATAGAATAAAGACAGCAATTAATTGTCCAGAACAACATACATAACAATAGGGAAATAACCTTGTGCTTAACTCAACAGGTACATTGTATTGTAGTCCACAAAGACATGTAGGATAGAGCTTGCAATCAGTGAACTGTATATGTAGGCTTACTTCTACTCAGTAAAGTACTCATACTGACTTCAAAGTACAGTAGTTTCACTATTACTAGAGAGTACTTGTAAACACTCACAATTATTTGTACATACAGATGATACAGTACTAACTGAAACGTAGTACTTGTACGGTTGATAAGTATTTGTACGTGTACTCATTGAAAAGTACTTTCACTTAAAGGTGGTTTATACTTCTGGTAAATGTCAAAGACCAGTATCCTCACTTGGTGTATCCCAACATATACATGAAACAACAAACCTGTGAAAGTTTA
>JAUELU010000008.1:13542679-13555260 GCA_032357145.1 Evasterias troschelii
CCCCCCCCAAAAAAAAAACAAAAGGCAGGAATGGTATAGACGCGCATTGTTTGGAGATGCGTAAGCACATATGTACCCATTGGTTTTCATTATAGTGATGGAGATCAATGCATGTACCATTCCGTTTGTGCACGTTTTGAAACCCTAAATGGCGGACAGGAAATGCGCGTGCAAGTACGCTGCGCGTTGTACAATGGGTCTATATGGTGTCAATGCAAACCTTTACTGGATAGTGAATTTTGTTTCCCCCAATGCACTTTTCAAATCCTAGTTACGAATCGTCTACAAAAGTACAGTTTAAAGATATTTAAAACTAAAAAGGAGACCAAGGTAATGGTTGATATTCATTTTTAGTGTCTGTGTGAATACCAAATTGTATAATTAATGTTTTAAGTATAACTTTTTAATACTATAAACTCTGATATGTATATATGTGGCTATATTTATGTACTTATTGTAACACCAAACTATTGATACTTCTGATGAATAAACTGTTTTATTTCAAAATTATTTTCACGTAGGCCTATGTTTCAGTCCACTTCGTGTCACTCGTTAGCTTGGCCATAGTCTTTTTTCCCCAGTTTCTTTTTGTGGTAGGGTCACTGTTTGGGTTGTCAATGGACCGCGTTTTTAGGCAAAATTAAAAGGAAACATACATTAAATTCACATTTGAAAACTTCAGCTGAATAAGGTGTCTACTTGCTGAGAAATCAGAAGAAGAAAACACATGTATTTTCAGCAGAACGTCAAATCCATCCATGTTTAACAAGATGACAGTGGGTATCCAACTGCATCTGTACCACACCAACCGACAGAAATCTGAGAATTATTCATGCGTGAATCGTTTGTCATGATTCAAATACTGGGGTGAAAAATATCCAAACCGTATTAGGCCCTACTTCGAATGGGTATTTTTTCTCAAAATAGATCACAGAAGCAATGCTTTTACCAATGGTCATTATTTGTGAAGTCTTTACCAATCTGTGAACCCTAACTTTAACACTGTAGGTGTGGTTGGTCATTTCCTTAATAACAAAGTTGCATTGGAAATAGGGCGACCATTGTCTACCTTGATTTCTTCATACATTTTCAGCACGGGGAAAAATATAAAGGTTGACAAAAGAGAATGAAACAATATTATTCAGTCATTAATGAGAACATTTAATGAGGTAAAAAGCACTAAATTGCCAGCCATCGACTGCAAACAAAAACGCGGTTTACGAAACATTTATATATGCCCCGATTCGCTAAATTACCAAGATAAACATATATAGAATCCTGATTTACAATGTTGGCCATATATCATCTTTCAATGGAGTACAATTTGTCGTCACTTTGAGCTTAATACATTAACAATTACCCATTAAACCCTTATATCCTAGTAAAAAATAGCACGTGCATTTGTGTTGTAATGCCGTGCATCGAATAAAAATGTTGTAAACATATTTCGAGTGAGGTTTAAAGGGGCTGGATTGTCTTCATCACAGTGAGTCTGTGGCCAGGTATTGAGTTCAGAACTCTTACCCAGTTACTGCACATGCGCGAGATATAATAATGACGGTGCCAATTAAAGCCTTTATTTGTGATGGGACCAAAGATCTCCACTATACTGGGTGGCAGTTCATGTCTCCATGCACAGCCACAAGCAGACTATAGTCATGACGTCACAGCCTCTTTAAACCACTTTATTATTTAAAAAACAACAAACAAACAGACAAACATTAGCCTGATCAAAGTATAACAGTATGATTCATATTTTTACAGTCCTGGGATTTACACTATAGGTAAACGCAAACAAGAAGCGAATAATTATTTCAATCAAATTGTTACAACAGGCCATACCAATTGGCTGATCTGCCTACAGCTACAGCTGTTGCTAACGGTCAGTTGCTATGGATTTCTTATATTCAGTAACTCATAACTCTGCGATCTAGCCGTGGCCATAGCCGACAATTTGGACTAGGCCTTAAAACTGTTAATGGCGCAATAAATATAGTGAATATAAATTAAGTATCTGAAATGAAGTATACGATCTTCAAAGTGGTCTATGGCCTTTAGCTATGTATGACGTCAGTGCAAGGGTCAAAAACTTATGTCAATCAAGACATAACTATATTCAAAGAAAAACGTGAATGCTGCATTTCCCGGTGTATTCAACCTTTAATGACCATTAACATGTTTTTAATCACAGTTTTCCTGACGAAACATTCAATTTCAGCCGTCAGAAGTAAGTGTGTTTGTTGCTCGTGGCATGCTGAATAAAATGAAACCGCTGACCCCCACATTCACTTTACCATTAGTTTAATTCCACCTTTCAGATCATTGACGTAGTTATATAAGGCACTCGAATTCGGCACCTCTCACCGAATTATGCAGAGTTCGTGCCAGTTCCAAGTATACACCGACACTCAGTGTGAATATAACATCTTTACACCAACCTGGATCCAATTTCATAGAGCCACTTTACATAAACACCGAACTATTCTGCTTAAAACAGAAACTTATTTGCACAGCAGAAACGGGTTACCAGTCACAATTCCATGTGTATTTTTTGCGATTGGTCCCCTGCAAAGTCTTTACTTAGCAGACACAACTACTATGACTATCCTATACGCAATGATTTCTGTTTAGCAGCTTAATGAAATTGGGCTCCACTAGTGCTTACTCATACCAACGAATAAATCCGCTAAGCCATAATAGCAATAGTGTCAATTTTATGGCATTTCTGCTGTTAATGTATTTATGATAAGCAATCTTTTTCTGTGCTTGGCAATTTTTTTATTTTTTATTTTTTTTAAAGATTTGGTACTGGGGCCAGTTTTATTAAGCAGTAATGCATAAATTGTCTGCTAATAGAGCAACCTTCCCTTAGCATAGTTTCTGTTTCATAAATACTGCCAACCGTAAGCAGAAGTATAAGGCACGCGAAATTATTGGCAGTTCTTGGAAGCAGATGAGTGACGCAACATTGCAAGTCCATTGTGAACACACGATACTGTCTAGTCTTCTGGATCGTTTACAATAAAATTTTTGCTTACGATGTTTTTCTGCTATATAAAGCACAAATACTTCCTAATAGGTAAACAGCTTTATGAGTTTGGACCTTGGTAACAAATCACTTAGTTGCTAAGCTCACATATCTGCTAAATACACTCCAAAAGCAATGCTTAGCTAGCAGTCAAACACAGTGGATTGACTGGTTCTCAAGTTATTTCTAAAATTATTCGGTGTTTTGCCTCTAATCGCAGCTCTATGAAATTTGGGCACTGTGCGTGTAGCCGTCCCATGCAATGCCCGTGCTGGATTCTCCAGCGGGGATATTAAATGTCCTCTATCCGTAAACACCAATGATCTTCCATCCTAAGACTTTCTACACAACAAATTAACCTGAATACTTTCTGGATCTCATCTCTTTTTAACAAGAATAAACATTTTGATTTAATAAGGGTCGTATCTATACGAACCAAACTATCTATTCAATTTGTAAAACTATTAACAAACCGTTTTAAACGCTCAACATTTTTACATGCAATGTTATGTACACGTTGATGGCAATTTAGCATACCGTGGTAATACGAATTGGTTAAACATTAATGGTTTTAAGCTGACGTGATTATTTAGATGCTTATTTACATAGCTCATCGGCAGAACATTTTCTAATCCGAAAGCACATTGTGTTTTTTAGTGTACAGAATAAAAATACTTTAATATTAAAAAATAGCAAAATAACACCAGAATACACCGTCATCATCATCCGTACCATCTTCAACAATTATCTGAAACAATATTATTACAAAATACCAGTTGTTAACTCTGCGTTGAAAATATGAACAACCCTCTATTCTCTGTGCAAAAATTTCAAAAGGCCACTGAAATTATAAAATTCATTGAATGCACCAAAATGTCAGTTTTTATTTCATATTACAAAGATCTCTTCAAACTCGGCTTTAAGTTCGACGAACTCGTGACGTGTGTACAAACGCCCTTGATTCTGGGTTTTGGTTATGGCCTTTTTGGCGATACCATTGCAGGAACACATTTATTGCGCATTAATCCAAACAATATTTGTTCTTCCAACTCTGTGTGAAAGAAAATGGCGCACAACGTTGGTCGTGTAAACGCCATTGTTCCTGGTGAATGCATGAACTTGCACACACAACATTTTTACCATGCACTAAATTTACAAACTTGGCCTTAAGTAATTTTATTTTTACAATAACCAAGAGAAATGTAAATACTACCTCACAGGTATTGTCAACAATGATATTTTATTCAATTACAGTTTACTAAAAGTGAAACTCTATTTGATCCAAATTACATATTTTCTCTTCCTGACATTTCAGAGATTCCATTCTGTGTTAACTTTAACGGTACTGAGAGGCTTGAACGTGTTTTTGCATGCAACTCAGTTTGTATGTACATGCGAAGTGTCCCATACGTTTATTTAGTATGGTGGAGTTTTGTAAATGATGTGTTTTCTTAAAGCCCAGATTCAGTCCACAGACTTGAAGCCACTGTTCATGTTTTTGGCCACTTTAGGCCAGTTAAAGGAAGCTGACTGACACTGATTAAACCTGCCGCACACCCGGGCGTAAAAAACAGTATCAACAACAAAAGTATTTATATCAGGTACATGCCAGCCTTTTGACTGGACAGAATTCTCTTTCTAAAGTCCTGTGGGCAACTCCGGCTGGTCTTCTTCTGCCTCTGCAGCCTGGGCAGGGCACAACAATGTCTCGCGTGCCTGGATCTTGTCCCATTTCTTATGGTAGCCATCTTTCCACGCCGACACCAGGTTATCTCTGTCGACAACCAGCTGTGTCTCGCCCGTTTCTGAGTCGTACCGCCGATTACCAGTGATGACGTACTGAGTTCCCGTCTTCAGGGATGGACACTTACAGACGTTGGGCACCCAGATATATTCCCGCCGTCCAAGAGGTACTGTGTTCTTGTATGTCTGAAGGATTGTGGCGTCAAAGCGCGTTTGGCCGTTCTCGATAGTTTTGCTCAAAATCTCCACGTGAAGGACTGTGAATTAAAATATAAATGATATGTTTTGTCCTTATAGAAGGAAGGGATAGCAAAGGCGATTTTTATTATTTTTTTATTTTTTTTTCGGGGGGGGGGGGTTATAAGAGGGGAATAAACAAAGTCGATGTTTACATTTCAAACAAACACCAACAAATCATTAACACGAAAAGAAAAACAATCCGAAGAGAGACCTGAATATAATTGTGCCACAAATGTTATACTCGTATTCAACTTACCAAAGTCGTTCTCACAAAAGTGACTAGTTCGTGATCCGCGAACCTTTCTGCACTTGGGACACCTCGCTGAAATAAGCAGAAATTGCATTAAAAAAATCGTAAATCATATCAACGGAAACAAAAATACAGATGACGCATTATCCACCAAAAACCTTTGATTCATAAAGACAAAATTCCAAAGTAAAAAGCAGTAAAATGTATTCTTTATAAAAATTTATGTTTATTTGCAAGTATCATTACTGACTTTTACTGAATATGGCTGTCCTCGTAAGAAAGGTATATAGTCGAGAGGGTGTTTTACCTTTGCGGTCTTTCTTGTTCTTGTCCTTCTTCTTGCCGCGTTCTTTCTTGGGTTTCTTTTTGTTTTCGCTACCCTGACCCTCTTCCCCTTCCTCCTCGTCAACCTCTCCTTGAGACATGCTGGAGTTGGTCGAAGTACTGGACTCGGGTTTAGTCTCCGAATCGGTCTGATCTGATGGTCGACCCTGCCCATCTGTCGATCATGAACATGTTGTTAGCAATTTGAATATTCTGAATTTGTTCTGTTAAAAGACTTTCTCCAGTTTCTTCTTCTCTCTATTTTGTTGTTATGTTTTATGTTCATTGGAACACTATACATCTTTAATTCGAGTTTACAGTTTCTTTGCCCGTTTTCAGAATGTCTCCGGTGGCAACATGGAAATACCACCTTTCTCGTAAAGATGAATAGAGCATACCAATCGAAACGTCAAGTTACCACATTCAAGGCTTTTTTCATAGCCAATACAACTTACTCCTCCAGCTTTTCCCAAACCTACAGATAGTCAAGAAGACCACTTCACTTTTGCTTTAAAAAATAGAGAAAGTTTATAAAAGCTTTTGCAGCAAAGTCATGTATACTTGACATAGTGAGCATGTTATCGTACCGACAAGGATATCGTCTGACAGCAACTGATCCTTCCCGGTGTTACGGCCAGGCTTCTGAGGTGGCATCCAGTACTCGTACTCCACACCGGGATTCTTCTCCCTGAAGATGATCTATGTGAGGACAAGGAGAAAAACGAGTTAGCTATCCGCTGGGGGTTGCACAATGACAACACTGTGGTTTTAATGATCTTCGGACCCCTATGGATGACACGCTGACTGCGATTCCGGTAACGCGGGCGTTGCCCGCAATCTCACACTTCTAATGTTGTCATTTCTCTAAATTATTGAGAAGCTCACATCCTTTTTTTTCCCCCAAGAAAACAATTGTTATGCATATATTAGATGCAGACAACCTGGTTTTGTGCATTAATATTCCCTCAAGAATTGGTCTTCTCATATCCCTGCCCCAAAAGCATCTCAAAATATTATTTACTTTGAAAGATTGTTGCCAGTTATCCACTAATAATCGATTAATTAGTTTTGCTATAGTTTGACTAGTTATGTTTTACAACTCGATTTTTACAACACCGATTAATCAACCTATTGATAACTTGACAGATCGACTGACAATGAGATCAATGAAACTAATTTATTGATTATGTACCATGACTTCAAGAATCTTGTCCGTTGGTCCATCAATCTTGACATCCTCAGAGCCGTTCCGATGGCGCTGATACATAATGGTGGTTCCCACGCCCTCATATTCTCCCGGCCAATCAATGATCCAATCACCGTTCAAGATAAAGACACCAGATTCATCCTTCAAAGCTGAAAATGAAAGACAAACATACATAATTCAAGATCTGGGTTGCAAGTGACAGGTGGATATCAGAATATGAATTGTCAATTCAAAGATAGAACTTTTGATAAACAAATAAATCAAGAAGTACATATAAAATAAAATAGATCTATGATAATGCTCATACGCAATATTGCCATGTCTAAGAAATGTGTGTTTGAATCAGAGTAAATTTGTATTGACTCTAAATAATGTAATAGAAACGCCGTTTTGGAAAGTTATTAAAAGCTTCCGAGTCAATCAAAAATTATCATGACAGTTATGATATTATTTCTCTGTAATAACTAAAACGGTCTTCATCGTTAGAGGTAACTAAGGGACGGGCAAACAGTTCCGACAATCCACAAGAAGTAAACGACAGTCACATTTGAATGTCCATATAATTTCTGTTGTACTATCAAAGTGTTCCCTTTTTGCTTGTAGGGCAGTTGGTTGCCTTCACTAGTTGCCTGTAAAATTTGCATTGTCTGACAAGGTCTTTATGCTGCAAAAACTGGGATGTTAAACAATCGACACCATGGATGTTGTCACATCACTATTAAAAATGTACACCATAGGATATAACACTAATTTCTGCCAAAACATTTACATTGGTGTTGTTTTAACATACTACGATATTAATTAAGATTCTCTCTTCGATATAGGTGTGTGTGACAACACCCGTGGTTTCCATTTTAACACACCAGTTGTTGTATTGTAGTTCGACAGTTCGCGATATAAGTAGGGGATATGAAATAATCTTATTAGAAATGTTAATAATTACCAATATAATTGAGCGAGCTCTTGTCCTTAATCCTGATGTTATTCGCTCCAGCAGGGATCATGATGATACGGTTGTATGTGTAAAATCCTTTAAAGAAAAGGAGGGAAAATGCCGATTAATATTTTTGTTACGAAGCAAAGGTATAAATTATATCGTCCACGCCAAATACAAAATGAGTGGTATATAATTTTTGTTTTCTCGGAGAAACGGACATTCCGTTTTGAATTCGCCAGTTGGTGTTCTAATATTTTTTTATTTATTAGCTCTTTAAAGACACTGTACACGTTTGGTAATTACTCAAAATATATATTAGCATACAAACTTACTTGATAACGAGCAACGGAGAGCTGTTGTTAGTATAAAACACTGTGAGAAACATTTCCCTCTGAAGTAACGTAGTTTTTGAGAAAGAGGTAATTTATTACTAAATAATAAAAGACTTCTGGCCAGAAGCCTTTTATTCCTATCTGAAAGCACACTAATTTGCACAACAAGGGTGTTTTTTCTTTCACCATTTTCTTGCAACTTCAATGACCAATTGAGCCAAAAATTTCACAGGCTTGTTATTGTATGTATATGTTGGGATACACCAAGTGAGAATACTGGTCTTTGACAATTACCAAAGGTGTTCAGTGCCTTTAAACCGAATGCTACTCAAGTTGACTGTAAACATTATAAATAGCGCCGGCTCGAACGCTTGAGACCCCAGACATAATTTGCATAAATCGCGCGCGTGCAAGACAAACTTTTCCACAGGTGCAAGAACAATAGAGACGAATTCCACTCGTTAATATGCATGGACTCAATGCATGCTTTTTGTAAACACACGCGACATTAAATCCGCCATTGCTGGCTTTGATGTTTGCTGTTGAACGTCCCGGAGAGTGGTGGCAGCACCATCTTTGGAGAAGGAGGAGAACATAACTATTAACCTGAGTATTCGAGTAGGGAGTAAAGTTTTACACAATTTGGGACGGCTCGACAAGAAGTTCTGACTTGTGGTCCTTAGTGATTTGTGCTTTTTGATGTCTCATTGCTATGAAGGTAAACCGGTACCAGTAAAGGCATGACTTATCTCCCTATCATATCCGAACGTGCCGCGGTGTGGAAGTCAGAAGGAGTGCCGTGTACAAAACCAGGTGAGCTTAACGAAACTAGGCGTCTACTTGGTAAGTCAGTTGATGAAATTAATTCCATAATTAAAATCTCGGGAGACCGGGCGTTTTTTTCCCCACAGCTAAAAATGTTACGAAATGTTTTTTAGAGTTATAAAAGATGTTTTAAGGTGTGCGGTGCACGCGTGTAGAAGCGCAATCAGCTGTCATATCCGAATGTCGTTAGAAAATCAAGAGTCATGTATTTGGTACGTGCTGCCGGAAATGTTAGATAATTTTAGAATCTGTATTTAGTTGGTTTTACCTCATCCCATATATCTTCTGCTCCAGCCCCAAAAATTGTATCTTTTTAAAATTATTGTATGACATGGTGTAAATGCCAAACTGTAAAAGTTATTTGTAATTTTGTTTCTATTAAGTTTTCGCTCATTATCCTGTAAATTAGTTGGTTTTAAAAAGTTTTACAGTAAAGCAACATAAAGCCCTCAGTCATGGGACGATGTTCTGTTATTATACAGTCAGCATGTCACCGTCTAGTGCCTGCTGAGCGAACAATAAGACGGAAACAGCCCCTGAGATGAGATGCTCTCGTGCATCTTCTTATCTTCACATTAAACTGATATTTCAACACTTAAGATCCCAATGCAACGAGGAAGAAAGGATAAAAAAAAACTATCATAAGAAACCAGTCAAACTTTGTCTGGGCTTGAGTTTACCCGTAACTAGCTGCACATTTTCCTTCGAACCGAACACGTGCTCATGGGATTTGCAGAAAATTGCAGTTAAAGACATAAATTCGAACCATATGCATGCTCGAAGTACCAGGGGATTTTCGATGATGATGGTTTTTTTATGGTGACAGTGCATCACGGGTGGCTTAACAGAGACCGACATATCCACACCCAACACTGTGAAATGTCAGTCCATCAGCCCCATGTGCTCAATATAAACACGCCCAAGATCGTAATCGGGTGAACAACACCCTATAGGGGTGCTACAGGATGAACGCGTTTGTTTGACGGCTTTATGTTGTTATTTATTTTTAACAGAACATGAATATTACAAGGTAGCTTTCTGTTTGCAGTGTCATACTTTGGTTTTGCTGACCGGGGGAGGGACACGGCGCCTAGAGTTTATTTCTCAGCTTCCTCTACAGGCATTTTCCGAGTGCACCGCTGGTGTTGCGACGGGCGCAGTAAATTGGCTTAAAGGCAGGGCTGGCTTGCTTTGAGGAAATAGGGAGTGTACCGGTATCGTGTACCCTCCTCCGTGCCTGTAAATCGAAGCTGCAACACAGGCTTGAATTATTCCATGTCAACTCGTATTGCTTTTATGAAAAGCTGAGCATCAAAAAGTATACAAAGATGCAATGTACTGCTACTCTGGGAGTTTAAACTTAGCCAATAATCAAAAACGAATGACTTGTTTAGATGTTATGGCGCGTTAATGTCGACATAACAACACGTAAAGTTCCACGCCCCAAACCCCAACATCACCACCACGAACTTGAAAAATTTATGTTAACAAGCAAAGTCATTCTCGCATAAAGAAAAACAAAACCCACGGGATGATTAAATATACAGTCATCACTATGAGTGATTTTTTTTTTTTTTTTTTTTTTTTTTTAATGAAATCACGATGAACACAAACCAATTACAGAGAAACCGGACTGATACAAACCAGTGGATGGATATTCCTCCGAGTACGTCTTGTGTACGTGTCCACATGTCTGGTTCCGTCCTCCGCAAACCCCGCAAGAATCAAAGGACGAGGTGGAGTTAAGAGCACCGTCACATCCAACGGTCTGAAGAATTAAAACAAAATTTAAACTTGTTTTAGATTACTTTTTGTGTGATTTCTTTGGGGGTTATATAAACCATGGTACACCTTTTCCGCTACTTTTTTAAACTACAGGCAAGACATATGTTCAGCTCATTTCCCTTAACAACTTAAAATAAACTGTGAATTAAACAGATTTAAAGTATACAATGTGTGCCATTAGTGTTTGCAAAAAGTCACCACACACCGTTTTTTCTTCCAATCTCAATGTTTTTCTGATATATGCAGCATCCCAGAATTGTACAACAAAAAGAATGAGGCAACCAAAGTTGACGACATTTTAACAAAAACGAAAGTTATTTGAATGATGTCCTCAATGACAACTGTTTTGACAGATTTATACATCATGGATGCGCACAACCTGTGATGTATCCACTCTGAGTAGCCAGAGTGCCGTAATACTCGTAAGTTGTACTTACAATTTTTCATATATCTATATTATTCTCTCAGTACAATGTTTTTAATCATGTTTGTCTGGAAGATAAATTGTAAATTTACTCCGGCTGGGTTGTCAACCCCAAGGAAATTAAGTCACTTGTATTCCTCAAAGAGTTGCTGTAATTACTCTGTTAGAAAGAGAAAATTAAGCCGACATGCGTCTCCTTGAGAAAAAAAGTACCGTTGACATGAAGTAGTTCAACATATGGGCGGTGACAAACTGTGTGTGCTCAGAGCGGTTCTGGGCAACTGAGCAGCTATTTGAAAAACTCCATCAGCACTGGCCTAGTTTATGTCATTCGGCATTTAGCAATCGGGTATTGACGTGACAAAGGGCATGACGAAGGCCAGTGTGTTATGAAAATATAATAAAAGCATTATGATTTCTCCGGTGTGGCAACGAATTCGGTTGTGATTCACGTGTCCGTTAATGTCAACCACAATCAACAAGCAATCTTTAAAGGCGGCCTGTCACACGCAAATATAGTCAGCAGAAAAGCAATTAACTTAATTAGACTGTATTCTAGCCTGCCCTACTTTATGAATTTTCATATTACTGTTTTATTTGTCAAGAGAGTGGAGGTAAATTAATTCTCATTACAACCCTGTAGTAGGCCTATCTGTGATGGGGACCAGAACCATGTAGAATTTGTGACGGGGAGCAGAAGTTTGCATGTCTCCATACTCCATGTTTAGTGTCATGTGAACTTTGCCTGTTGACTGCCCCCCCCCCCCCCCATGTCCAATCAGCAGTCTGACTTTCTGGAAGTACTCTAGATCACGACTATGCAAACATTGTCTGTGTTTGGTTTTTGCCTCCGCAATAATGTCTTCCTATTGTTTTTGAACAAAATTTTTCATCAATATTTATATATGCATCTTGTGTTAAATGTTACGGGAAATAATGCTGATTTAAAATATATTCTATTAACACAGTGTATCTACGAGGGGTTTTAATGGACAGAAGTGTTCAATATCACGTCATTTGACTGTAATAACTGAGTCGCACCTGGCATTTCCCGTCGATGCACATGTCCAGTGAGCCTTTGCGGCACCGAGTCCCGTCGAGGGCATGGTCAAAGTTGAAGACATACTGGCCATCAGATGTCTGACACACGAGGTCGCACTCATTTTTACTCCCTGTCACAGAACACAATAGGGAAAATGGAGACGCAGTTAGTACCAAAGAAGTTATACTTTTTATATATTGGTTGGTGTTTCCTCATTACTTCATCTTTAAAATTCAACCAACAATGAATGTTGTCATTGTATTAGGTGCTCAAAGGGTGCTCAAAGCCAGCACAAACAACCCTGCAAAACGACTCCAGAGTATATATAGGCACATGTAACTCGGCGGTTGGGGTGTCAACGTTCCATCCGAGGGCCCTAATACACAGTTTTACAGTTGAGCTAATCTAGTTTTACTTTGTTGCGGGGGGGGGGGGGGCCCCGCC
>JAUELU010000008.1:13557819-13584113 GCA_032357145.1 Evasterias troschelii
AACAAGGGTGTTTTTTCTTTCATAATTTTCTTGCAACTTCAATAACCAATTGAGCCCAAATTTTCACAGGCTTGTTAATTTATGCATATGTTGGGATACACAAAGTGAGAATACTGGTCTTTGACAGTTGCAAAACGTGTTCAGTGCCTTTAAAGACTTTTCAAATGATGGCATAAATTTTCTTTTGTGAATCGAGTGCCAATAGGATACAGTAGTGTTGTGTCTTTGCTTTTCTACCGTCACTGCTTGTCGGTATCTTACACTGTATCGCGTGCATCTTGCTGAGCTGCAAATAGCTATGGAGATATTGCGTGACACATATTTTGTGAACAATTATTTTTTACTTGTAAATGCACATTACAACTATGTTGACTTTGCAGTCAACGATGAAAGTTAAGTTATAATGATCTTGTCATTTTGTTCACCTGGTCATACAGTGCCTTGTCCTGAATTTAGCTCCACCATCACACGTCCGAGAGCAGTCCGACCAATCGCCCCAGCGCGACCACACACTGAAGCTCTTATCCCTGGCCCCCTTGAGCCCTCTCCTACGCCGGACATTGTTCAGTTTGATCAAATCCTGAAGTGCACAGCGGGTAGAAATTACTCTCATTAAAAATAAATCATCGCATTCTTTAATTCATCACCTATGCATCACTGTAATCGAAATTTATTGGGACACCTTGCATTCCTCCAGGGTCGTCCACTCAAGACGGCCCGCCCCTGGTCGCAGGACACTGGTAAACTCCCTGGGACCTGAACCTCTCTCTTTGAACTGATTTATTCAGTGATACAGCACTTTTTGAAACGAGACCCTGTTTTCAATCGTATTGTCTTGCGCAAATCTTTTGCAACATTTCACAAAGAGTTGTCACGTTGACGGAAGTTCACCTTTTCACCTGACGTTATGTCATCGTATTGTTTCCAACTATTAATGGATTCTTTGCATGCGGGTGTTGATTCGTCATGATTGTCAAATATTAATATGAAACTTACGCCGTGGCGTAAAGACAACTATGTAAACTCGACATTTTACAGCAAACCGGGTTTTCTTCCTCGTCTGGGGAGGGGTGGTTAATAGTCTGGTCCTTTCGGTTTGATGGGAATCATTAGTCATTGTTGGTCATGGCATAATCAAATGGTCAGTGGTCCAAGTCATTCTCATAAACAGTTCAGATAGGGCATAAGGTGATTGTGTATTATTATACATGATAAGATAATAGTGGTGTAAATGAGATCTGCTTGAACAAGTTTTGTGTGGAATGCAAAAAACATCCATTAAGGTGATCTCTCTGCAAGTACCTCTTCCCATCCTGGTTGTATCGTAATCATGGATATATGATACCTGACTACAAGCAAACATATTGACAAAATAGGGAGACCGCCGACACAAGGAATATATAGTGCGTTAACCTGGTGGTCACAGGTTCGAGTCACGATCATTTTTTTTTATTTGTTCAACAAATATAGTAATTAAAATTTACCTAGTCAGTTTCCCTTGTGGCTTTATATTATTTGATACTATTATGTTGAAAACCGATATATACTCCGGAAAGTATACCTGGAGATCATTTGCAAAAAGTTTTAAGTTGAAGTTTTCAAACAACGTTTGCACTATTCTATTGTGTTCGAAAACACCTAAAGTAAGCGGTTGAATGCATTGTGAGTAGTTTCGGCAGCTTATTCACAGTGCTGACCGTACTAAACTTACTCTCTCGAAATAAAAAGCAAGCCCTTTTTATGTCATAGATAAAGAACAAACCGCAGACATATTGAATACCATTTACATAAGTTTGTGTACCTGCCACTCAGTAATGGCCAGAGTGTTCACATTCAAAGGCAAACAATACCATAACCACAAAGTTTGCTGTGAGGAAAAGAAAATATTCTGAGCACACAGTTTCCTACGGTGTGGTCTTTATACTTGACAGTTTACATATAGAGTTCATTCGCATCACGTCTACTTCATATGACTAATCACAACAAATTTCATTTTGATTGATATTTTGAACCCGTATTAGCAATAATAAAAGCCATGAAACTTTGTTTACTGTACCGGGGTAAGTAAATATACCATAGCACCAGTTTCGAGAGAGAGAACAAAGAATTCAAAGTTATGCATTAATTAGTTGAATCGGTAGGATTTAAAACGTTGCACTGGGTATACAATGTAGTAAAACTTGCAGTAAAACCGTGTTCTTAATCCCTCAATGAGATGGTGTGGTTTTTTAGACCAAAAAACGGAGGTTTGACAACAAGAAAAAAACCTGACGGACTCGATTTTCACACGTTACATTAGTTTATTACAAAACTTAACCACCCTGTCCCCATGACAACAAACAACACATTGAAGTTAACCAAGCTTTACTTTTCCCCGGGAATGAACCGACGGAAATCAAAAACGGGCCTTTTTCACAGATTAAAAAACCGGCGTGGCCAGCCCAGTGTGCGAGCTTTTGTCTGATTGACTCATCCTTTGCCGCAGGGCAGTGACGTTTTCCACGACCCCATGAGGTCATAGGCAAGCCAGACCCAGAGAAAGAGGTTGATGCAATGCCACAATGTATCACTGTCTAGCCACTCATCGTCCATCGATCACAATCCGTCTTTATATCGTCGGAGATACTTAGCTCAATTCTCCCCAATGTTCCCATAAATCCTCGCCCAGTCAATTACGGGCTGGTTTTTCACCACGAACTTCCGAATTTCATAAATGTTTACCAAAATATGGGTTTATTTATTCTTTTGTAATCATAGCCCAGAGGTTGTATACCTGGACTGATTGATAGATTATGCTTGAAAAAGCGGCTGAAGGGACTGACGTTTGTTTATATTCTTTCAAAGCCGCACAACCACTTTTACTGATCTCCCCCTAAGCATAAATATTTGTATTAAAAAAATTCTATAAGCCTACTTTTCACCATGGCACCTTGACCGATGTGAAGGGTCGCACCTAAATGATTTATTTTATTTCTTTCCGCCCCCCCCCCCCCCCATAAATTAACAACTAAATTGATTTGATAAAAAGGCGGGGTCAAAACTGAGCAGTAAAAGTCTATGCTTATTGCATGAGAAAGTTCATTACTATCGTCAATATTTCAATATACAAATCTACTCACAACCAACACGTAGACATTTAACTACAATTAATTCAGTCGGCCACGCGTGCCAGTCTAAAAACAGTTGATAACGGTTCAAGTTTCGCCGGTGTCACTTTGTGAACGTTTTAAGAAGAATCGAGATAAATATAATTCTCTTGAGCCGGCAGCATTTAATATTATACTTAAACAAGTTTCTCAACAAATTCTACTCTTCTATCAAGATTAATCCTTCCCACCCCCACCCCCATTGGTTTCTTTAGTGTGGACTATTATACCTCAAAAAGAGGGTCGTAAATTGATTTGTCCCACGTAATGCTGATTTATAGGACAAGATAATTGTAAACATTTTAGGAGATGCAATTTAAGTCACAATTGAAAGTTTCAGCTGAATGCAGTGTTGACTTGTTGGGACAACAGCAAAAAGTTGTCACTGTCTATTGACACCAAGTGGAGACGTGGGTACCAACTACGTCTCCGGCTGCAGCATTAACAAACATAAATTTGAATCTCTTCTAAAGTTCACCTTGAGGTGAGTTTCGGAGATTCAACATTTTCGACGAACTTGTATTATTAAAAAAAAAAAGGGGGGGTCAAAATAATTGTGCATGATGCTTAGCATCTTTATAACGAGGTGGGTGTCGGATAGAAATAATTACACAATTTATTTTAGGTGCCATTATACCAAAGTATTGCCCCACCTGTTGGCGGAAAATTTGTTTAGACTGTTGATTTCATTTTATGAGTATTTCTCACAATTAAGCATATTTTAGCATCATTTTATATGAGTAAAACAAGTTGTTTTTTACACTTAAACTGAATCAGTTGAGATTTAAAACCGAAACAAGTTTTGGGGAAGATGTCATGATAAGCTCCAATCAGTGTGGTTTTGTTGGTGTTTAGAGTCCCAAGGTGTCTTTCGAAATTCTCAAATATTGTTGTCTGTCTTGAGTGATTTGTCCACTCCCTTGGCAGGTGAACTTGCCATTAAGCCCTGCCAAAGGAGTAACCCTTGGCCCCCCTCTTTCATTGATTACGAACCACACGGTTCACACAAATAGACAGTTGGTCTCGCTAGAGACGCGGGCAAACTCTGTGGTTCTACGGGGTGGCCACAACCCAAAAGAGTTCGTCACACGCGTGGAATGGCTCCTGGCAATAGAGATTTAATAGCTTATTACATTCTAGGGAGTTGTAGCTGATCCAGTACCAATTACACGACTTCTAATAAAGGAGCTTTTTATTATAGAGTATGCGGAGTCGTTGCCAAGCACTCAACACGTTTTGAGACGGGGGTAAAAAACCCGAAACACCCGGTAGCGCCGATTTAGTGCGGCGCGGCGATTCAAGAATATCAACCCATTGATTATCCCGTAAATTGGAATGGGAATAAAAGTGCAGTTGCACAAGCCCGGTGGTTGAACCCAAATACAAGCTCGTCAAACGGTGCTCTTGAACTCAACCTCAAATGATGTACGATTTAAACCCAAATAGGGACCGGTTAAATGATCAGCAATCAGGGACAGGTTGTGGTGAAAACTAAATAAAGGCCGAGTAAATGTTGAGTGATACTGTCAGTCAACAATTGAGGGCGTCCCAATCGGCCGCCTAGACGACGACTTCGTGACCGACAATTGCGTACCACAGTTCTATTGGCAGTGCAGTTTCACCGTATCTGGTTTGAAAATTACGTTGATGGCCCAGCGATCTACTCCCCTTGTTTGTAGAGGAATGGAGGGAGTGTTTGTTTTTGTTTGTTTGTTGTTTGTGTTGTTGAAAATACAGATAATCCCCCCGAAACTTACTGTTATCAATGTGAAAGCATTCACTTGGAATTGACTTTATTGAAAACCCTTTGGTATGTGTGCCGATTAATTCTCGAATTCTATTGTGCTGACCGTCATTTTGGCGCCGTGCATACCGAGCGGTTGAAAAGGAAAACGGCTCAACATATTTCAGATTTTCCCCCGTATATTTTTACTATTTAATTTTTTTTTCGAGGGAAGGGGGGTTTCTTCTTGTGGGTTTTTAAAAATGTTTTTCACGAGGTGTTGAACTGTAAGTATTAATTATTATCATTGATTAGTCTGTTGTTTTGTGATAGCATCTTTGAAGGATCGCTTATGTGTGTTTTGTTTTGATTTGTTTTGCTTGCCTACAAACCACTAACATGAATAAATCGTGGTTAATGTTTGGCATATTTTCCTTTTTTGGAAAATTCGAATTCCACACTGCAGTCAGTGTGTCGAATACGAGTATTCACAATCACAAATTCTTTACATTTCAAAGGTCAATCATACACATACACTTCATATGATCCCGTAAAGCCTTTATGGGCTTAACACTAGTCGTTTAGCAATTTTTTAAAAAGAGAAATAAATTCAAAGGGTATATAACATACAGGCCGTAAACCTTTTCTGACACTATGTTTCTGAATACACCTGCTGGAAAATTGTTCAATTCTGACAGGTTTCTTTTTACTGATCAATGGTATCTTCATATCGAATCGTTTGGACGACATTGTGTATCTGGTGTGAATAAAGAAGGTGAAGAACGAGCCTAACGAATAGTGACAGCGGTATTTTGTACTCAATGACCCTGGATCTGTGCCTCCATTATCAGGCAGAAATTAATCATATATATTCGCTTCTTGATATGCGCAAAATAAGAATACAAACCAAGTTATTATAAGGCCCCAAGGCTATGACATCTTTACACAACCTGTCACCATCAAGGTACAGAGGTTCGTCATAATGGAAGATTGGAGCCGAGCGTACAATATGTAATATTTCATCATTTAAAGCTTATAAATAAGCTTTATTTATGGGAAATGATGGAAGAAGTAACACTCATCATATTGTATTATTGTTATATATTGAGCTGGTTGTGGGGAGAAGGTGAAAAAAAGATTAGTATTGTTCCATTTTCAATAGAGACATGCCTGGTTAGTTCTGTATGGGCACCTGACTTTTCTTTGTATCCCAGTGCCTCTCATTCAAATATACCTTTGGTTTGATTGTGAACAAGTGTGAATGGTTATGGGTTTTTGTCGTAGTGAAGGGTTAAAAGATTTGTAAGAAGTGATGGTTGTTTTGTTGGGCTTCTCATAATGCATCGATTTTTTTTTTCTTCTCGAAAGGGTGACTATTCTTCTGCCGATACTTCAAAGGACAGATGCCGACAATTTTTGAGCATGTTACAATTAGTTCACCCTGTTGTTGTTGGTTGGCTACATGCCATTTTCCAAGCTTGACTCGTGTTTGACTCTTGATGGCTACACTCACATTCTCGGCTGAGAAGCTTTTTTAGTCAAACGTTCCTAACACGGCGTGGTTCTGCATTCCTTTTAACCTCATCAGATACTTGACTTATTTTACAGAGTTGTAGTCAGGAACTCGATCAGTCGAGTGTTAAGTACTACCGAGTACTAAGGTGGCCGAGTAGTACTCGAGCGGGTTATTCTGAGTACCGAGTCCAATAGCTGACTAAGTACTAAAATCTTGGAACCGTGATCAATATACGAGTACCATCAAATTGGTCCACGAGTAGTACACGATTTCGAAACGAGTACTACCGCACTGTTGATTTCCCTGTAGGTGATTAGTTCTACATTTAAAAAGCTCACAGTGTGGTGGAATTTAAAATTTCGGGTTGTAACCGTACACCAACAATGCTGGGTAGAAACTTGGTTACCTCGGCTGTGACCGCATGTGCTGTAACGGCAGTGAGGATCGAGGAATGGACAATAATTTGTATAGATGTAGTAAAAGCACTCAGGAGCCATTTTCTTGGTTGTGCCATTTTTGTCGGTAGATGTTTCGTGTGAAGTGTGCATTTTAGGAGAAGTGCGCGAGGTGAAACGGGGCACCATACTTGCTATTGAGCATGGGCCGACTGTTGTAACGTGCGACGTCAGTGGAATGGGTAGACTCACATCTCCTATCCAACCCGTCCAATACACAATGTCGTTGGAGCAACCCGGCACAATTGTGTGCCCAGTTACCTATCAGGAAAAGTGACCATGAAAACTTGCCTAACAAGAATACTCGTAAATAATAAATAGTGAGGAGACACCAAATGTGACCTCACTAAGAAATGCGTTAAAACAACCTTAATGAATGATAGATGACAATTTGGTAAATATTTGATAATGGATCACTCCCACACAGGCGGGACCGAAACAGAACGAACATTAATAGAATTATTGTGCCTAATATAACACTAGTCAATAAAGCAAGTTGCTATATTTAGAAAACTTGTCAATGTTCTATCGAAACGGACTAATCAGCCAGCAAATAAAAAGCATATACTTAAGAAGTTTTGACGATATAACCAGGGATCTGTGTCAAGCTTTTAGGGTAATCCCATTATTTTATAGGTGATATCTCTCCAGAACTTTTGTAGCTTGTTCGGGTTCAAAGAAATAAAATTCAAAGAATCTATGTAGGCGTCGGGCATCTGCTCTTGCAATTCAGGAGACACGACCTAGAAAACAGCCATGTCACAGTGCATTGCATCATTTCATAAAGCAGAAAAATGCAGTTTGCTTTTGCCTCCTCTGGGTTTTAACCAACACCAGTGTATACAGTTAACTTTTATACACAGAAGAACATTTTTCTCTTGATAATTTGGGTAATCACCTTGGCCTACACACAATTACTATTATTTTTTTTATTTTTTTAAGTGGATTTGTTGGTGGATTTAATATGTATGAAACGTCGTTCCACCGAACTGTTTTACATTCGCGCGTCCGTTACTGCTGAGAAATTGTGACATAACACATATATATACCTTGTATTAATTAAAACTCACGCGTTCAAACGATGGTTGGCCGACCATCGCTTCAAAATGTGTTGCATTTTTCTATAAAATTGTGTGACACCTGGCAAAAACGAATTCATTGGATACTTGGATACTAATGTACTTTAAGCAAAGTAAGTTATTGTGTAATAACTAGGAAGTACGTATTTATTCTACCCGTTAAACTTCACAATAGACGGTGATTCGCAAACTGTACTGTTGTGATTTATCATAGAGTAATACGTTGAATGAAGGTATCAGTTATCAATATCTGACATCAGATCACTCTCTGTGGTTGAGGGATCTGCTGTTACCAATAAACCCAATTTAGTACGACACGTCTTCTGAAGATCTTCGGTGTATCCTACCGAATTGGATTAAGGTTCACATCTGGTCATTATCAATTTGTTCTGGGTTTGGTTCACGTGCGTTGGGGACCCGGACCAATTGCTTAATTATGACAGCACCCATATGAATGATCTATCACTTGGTGATTCTCTTGTAAATCCCGTGGCACTTAGCTGCAGCTTTAACCAAACATGTAACCCTTCTCATAATTGGGTTGGTTAACAGGAGCTGAAAAGGCTTCCCACATATACCAAAGTTGACTGATTTTCAAGGAAAATGTGTTTGATTCCGTTCGCAATTGAATTTACCAGGCTGGTAATACGTTTGGAAACTATTAAAACTATTCAAATAACGTAGAAAGGAATGCATTCTTAAATAAGTATAAAAAAAACTCAAGTACTGAACATACACCTGGAAGATTTTTAATGTCCAGAGACTAACTTAGTGTATGGTGTGTCATGGTCAATCCAAGTCATGCGCATCCGATGCACGTTAAAATAATTAAGTTTAGCTGTTTATCTTTCTAATAATGAAAGACTTGGACAAACTAATTGAGCGATAGAGACATTAACATTCACACGTGCTTTTCGTCACCTTTTGATTGAACTATACCTGCACTGCTCAAGAGGGTATCATCTATCTTATTATGACCCGATTATTCACTTTCAGGTAAAGATACATGATGACAAATGGTGCGATCTGTCCGTCTCAGTCATTAGGCATGACTGGTCTTCTTCCCCTCCTCGGGCATTTACATTTGAGTACAATGCGAAAATGAACTGTATTTCTTTATATTATATCAGTTGCATTTTGAACTGGCTTCTATTGCTACCGGGCAAGCTCGGTTATGTAGAGTGGTATAACATCGGCTCTAGAATTGCATATGTGGTATGTTCGAAAGTAATATGCATTTGTGTTCTTTTCACATGACTCGAGAAAGTGCTTATTCTCCTGTGTATGGATAAAACTCACTAGTACACCTTTATCCCTGCTGAAAAATTAACATCTAGGCCTATGTAAGAAATCATATTTTAGAAGTTCAAGTAAGGATTGTGAAAAGTCGTCTTCACTACACTCAAAACATGAAGGACGAAATATGACATGGCTAGACTCACTGGGTGATTAAGAATCGTCTTAAGAAACATCATCTGTTTATACTTCTATTTTATAATAGACAAAACTTGTGTCAGTGATATACTTGGATGGTAATCTCCACACATAGTTGCAATTAATGAAACTCATGTTCCACAGGGCACGCTTGACACCTTTCTCTTAAGTCTGTTTAAGAAAATGTGTGACGATTTCATATACAGGATATTTCTATTTAACCCATCCTATATATTTTTTATATAAGTGCTCTCTGGAGTACATTTTTCGTTGCAACAGTCACTTAAGGTCAAACTAATCTATCTTTTTGGACACGTCCACGTGCGCATCATTGTGTTAAAATCTATTGGAAATACACCGAAGAGGCTTGTTTACTTTTGATATATAATGACGAATCAACTCTTAGATGGGGTCCACTGGGGAACAAGTTCTTTATTGGCAATAGGAAGGATGAATCACTGACATAACATAATTTCCAGGCAATGTTGTTTCCAGTCAGCAAGGAGGCGCCGCAGCCGTTCCCTGGGTCCAAGAACATTCTCACAGTAGACACGTCCATGCGTCTAGATACCAATCAGTGACTGTATTTTATGGAATTATGAAAATTTGGAAACTGCGGAGACTGGCATCTACATTAATTAGCTCGCTGATTACATCTACGGAGTGATTTAAGGCAATTACCGTTTGGAATAGCCGGAAACATAGCTTGGCATCAGATAAATGGATAGTTAGACGGATGTCTAGAATGACAGACAAATGTCATCGAGTGCAACCTCACGATGAAGTTTCCATCCATCATACAATTTTGCATTTTGCCCTTGGAAAAGCAACTCCTAGGGGAAAACAAACGTCAAACAGCCAATTCGAAAACATTCATAAATCAGGATTCTTCAGACTAAAACCCGAGAGACTTCCACAGGTAGTACAAAATACAAGTAATTTCAGCGAAGTTTTTCCTTCTTTTGAAAGTACAAAACCGTATTAACTTGCTTAACAGCGCCCTCCATTGGTGTATAATACCTTTACATCAACATCAATCTTTTTTAAAGAACACAACTTTTTGTGTGATTTCAATGCAGGAAATGTTACCCTTTGTGGGGTGCGTGAACAGTAATGGGGAATGGTCAAACACGAACCAAATAATATGCATCAATTTTTGACAGGTACCTTATTTGTTAAAAAAGCAAACATGGTGACGCTATGTGATCGTTTCCTAATTACATTTTTTCAAAATGTGATTATCTCAAAGTTTCATGCGCAGACTTCCCTTTTAACTTTGAAGTAACATGAAAGACTGATTGATAGTTGTGTAGCACATTACTCGGGGAACGTGTTCTTTAACAGTTGCCTAACCTATCCGGTGTCTAAGCCTAGCGCAAATCGCAAATAGAACGCCCCGGGCAAACTTCAATCGCTTCTTACGAAGCTGGACAAACAGGAGAAATATTGAACAGAAAACACTTCTTTGACAGATCAGGGAGTGTTGCACAACTTTTGAACGGGTCAAAATATCAACTCCTAACAAGGGACGCGTGGGTCGCGGTTTGCCCAAAATCTAACGAGGTTTTATCCCAGTGTAAGACCCCTGCTCCAGCTTGCCTGCAGCAAAACCAGTAAGTATTTCTCTGTCAACGGATGATCGATGTGCATGTAACTTCAGGGGGAAACGACATCGGTGGCAATCTCCTAGGACAAGCACATTAAGAGAACTTGTGTCTGGTAAATGAACAAGAACCATACTTGGTGGTGGGTACAGTTTAAGAATCGAAAGCACTTACGGGACTTCTGTAGCTAGAGCAAGCAAGCATGCGTAATCCTGGCGTGTGAACACCGGTATGGTTCGAGGTGCAAGCACCGGGAGGATGCAATAAGATTTGTACCCTGCTGAAAGCGTCGAATGTTTTCGTTGAGGATTTCCCCGCTAGCCCTGGCTGGGTAGGTGACTAAGTTGAACCCATGGGAGAAGCAGGGGGGAATAAAAAAAAAATCAAAGTTTGTAGGTGTTCCGGGGAAGGTGGACCTACTGCACCGCCTATTTATTAAAGGTGTTTCGTGGTCCTTTCTTTATGGTTGTGTAAAGTGTGGCCGGTAGCGAGACCCGGTGAAGCGAGTCATTATACCCTGTAGCTTCCTGGACCCCGTGTGGCGACCCGACAATACGTATCACCGCTATCCAAACTTTTCTCGTTCCATTTTTTCAAAATGTAGACCTTGTAAAGTTGTTTTGAAACGCCAGGCAACACGATGAAAGGGTTTGTATTAATATTCCGCCATTCAAGAATGGATCCGGTGTTGCCGCAAAGTCGGTACCCGGAATAAGCTCGGCAAAAAGTGTCACAGTGAAGAATTTAATGATCACCTTTCCTTTGTCATCAAGAAAGGATAGTGTGTAGGCTGCGGATTGGAGGTGGACCTGGGGCGTGAGAGGGGGTAGACACAATCGTTGTAATTATCCAAATGTTTGCCAGCCTACCTACCATGTAACCCGGCTTCTGTCTTTCTTCGGGGGAAAGGAATTGTCATTTTTGCCGGTAATTGTCCAAGCTTCCTTTTGTCCACTTGAGTGTCACCACACATCTATACAGTCGTCAATACCGTCACCTTAATTCCACCCGACGGGTCAAAATATTATCTATTCGGGTGTGTGTGTCACCACTCAAATGCTCACTCCTCCTGAAATTTCCGACGGATTTGTCATCCTTTTGTCGGCTTTAGAAACACTTTTTGAGTCACCTGGATCCAGAATTGGTGTACGGATCCTTCCAGCCATAAACCCGTGCATGAGAGAAAAAGTCTCTGTCCGCCAACGTTATATACATGTTATAGAAAGGGGAGTTATCAATCAAGTCATCCGTCAAAGTCGGGGGACAGTTTTATTACTGTTTTGTATCAGAAAACGTCACCAGCTTCTAAAATATTATGCCCTATGGCGTTTTCAAAGTTGAACTTATTTGATGAAAACAGGAAAAAAAAATAAAGGAGCAAAGGAACTATGGACAATGTGTTTAGGAAGATAATAATGCCGCAAGGGTAATTCCAGAGAGAATGAGAAGTTAAAAACACAATTGTGAGCGTAAAAAAATGCAAGTGACCATATCATAATATTATTGGGGTTCCAACAGATTACTTTCACTCTGGTTATATTATTTTGGTCTACTCCATAAAACCATAATATAGTGTAGGCACGTGTTATTCTGTGTATTGTATACACATGTTTGTTATCGATACCAGCAAGAGTGCATGAACGCACGGACTCTTGGTTCGTAGTAAACGACACTTTAGCATAGTTTAATTACAGCTCATTGCACAAAGAAAGTTAACATCAAATAAAATATTTTAAAATGTCGGGTTATTTTTTGGTGTAGACTGTAGAAGCAGACTATGGTTATGCACCAGACACGAATGCTTACCACAGTGTACTTGCATTTGCAAGGGAGTGATTAACATGTAGATCATGAAGATAAAGTTAAGAGATTAAATGAAATTGGTTAGGGGAAGTCTAAACAGCTAGGTCTGCTCAAGGTGCTACATTATTTAGTTAACCCCAACAGAAGCATGTCAATGTCGAGTGACGGATACTGTCTCATTTTGACCAATTTGCAGCGGTAATCTCCCAGCTCTTTTTGCAAATTGATTCAATCTGCCACCAAGGGCGATTTTCGCTTCAAGGCAAAATATTCTTGCTTTTATTTGGCTGTAAGACAAATCGTACCTAAATGAATTTGCACATAGATTGATTATCATTCTTGCACGCCACTTAGCTGATTTTCAATGGAATTAATTGCTACATAATGATTCTGCTTCTCCGCCCTGTTCAGCAGGTCATGCGTCCAGGACTGCCCCCACTCTGTTCCTGATTACAACCGCACCCCACCACACCTACAGGAATTATTCGTCATCATCTTTTTTTGCGCCTGGAAAAAATAAATGTCAGGTCGAAAAGTTGCACAGTTTGAGTCAACTGGTCTTCCACAGTTGAGTGTGCTTTTTTCTCATGATTTACCAACAGATTTTATAATACAAGTGAGTCAGATTTGAGATTTACAAAATGGAAAAATTATCAAGGGTATTTGAAAAAATAATGCCCATCCGTTGTATGATCGTCTCTAAAGCTCAGCTAACTATAGATCAATTTTTTTTTTTCGAAGATGTAAACCATGTTGAAAAATTAATCACCCCGTGTTGTGACTTTCCCCTCCACTATAGTGTCCACCAGGTACATGTACATTAGGTGAACGGTGCTTGTCTGGTGGCTTATCGTCTATTGTTGAAGGGCCTACTCCAAAGATCAACTTATTGAACCAGCCGGCATGTCTCCATCCGACATTACGCCTAAAATGTACGTGTCGAAAAGTGCGTCGTGCCAACAACACTTTTCCATGGTGGAAAACGTAGTTTGGAAGGAAATGTGTAACTTTGGTAAACAATGTTTCGCAACTTCCTTTGGGTTACAACGCTGAGTGTCAAGATCTGTCACAAGCAGCATGCTGACGTTTCATTACATTAAGTTATAGGCCTGCAGCAACTTCGAACACTTTGATAGACCCATTTACATGTTAATTGTTTTTCTCAAAACCTTGAGAGGTAGTCTTTTCAGTGTAATTAAGTACGTGTATTTTCTAATACAAAGGCCTAAACCTTAATTGCATTCTACTATCTTTGCACGAACCTGCACCTCTGCAACCTGCACCTCTGCGACTAATTGAAAGTTTAACTCCTTTCAATTAAACCTTGTCGTCCCCTTTAAACATACTGTCAATAACTGAATCGGTTTGTCTTAAAAGATCATGAGCTGACTCATCTTAAGCACTCAATCACTTGAAGATGGTTTTGATCATCGCCTTTCCTTTCAATGTAATCTATTAAAGTTACACATCTTGCTGAACATCTTAAAGTGACGTGTTGACTCAATAGTTACCAAAATTCACAAATTGATGCAGAAATCTTGTACATTTTCTTCAATTCGAACTGAACCAGCCCCACACTAAGGCTGGTAGGAAAATTAGTCTGGCTAAATTGTCGAGAACTATTCTGCTTGACATATTAAATTGTTATGTATATGTATTGTGACGATGATAACTGTAGAACGTTAAAGGCGTAATTAGTCAAGTGGGCTAACCTTAAATCAAAACAGCATGCATCCGTACTTTGAAAGTTTTTGTATAGGAGCACATCATGAGAAGGAATTTTAAAAAATGGGACCTTCCTCCATGATAAAGTGGTAGAGCTGAAAACCGTTGTAGTTCCTGACAATTAAGTACCAGGTTATTTGGGGGTTTTGGGTTTTTTAATTTTCATTTTTTTGGCGGGGGGACTTATTTTAATATTTTAAAATTGCGCGCATTTCGAGTAAATTGTTTAATTTTTTGGAGAACAGGAGCTCGCCCATGACGGGCCCATCGTCCAAATACGCATGCGAAAATGTACACACTTTATCATTCAAGAAACAGCATGCAGGATAATTGCCCATGATGTTAAACCCCATTTAAATTAACTCATTCATGCGGTTGAGCCTTGTGAAGTTTAGACCCAGTCATCCCAAGCAATTTTTCAAAACTCAAACACTGCTTAGTAAACAAACTCTTACACGTTTAGTGAATAAATATAAACCTTTGTGGTATAACTCCATGAATTGTGAACCATAACGTGAACATTGTATTTGGCAAATATAACCATCAGCATTTTCAGTCAAAGGATACGAAAGATGTAAATCGTTAAGTCATATTGACTCTTACCTTAGAGATCTTGTCTGCAGCGTCAGCTGTGTAAACCAAACAGGTAGCAAAGAAGGCGAGAAAGACCGCTCCAAAGACACACGTCCTCATTTTGGGGGAATTAAGCTCTGAAAAAATTACGAAGAAAGTTGGATGTGAGTGTGGCTGTCACTTTGAATTACTTTTGAAAACTCCTCCGACGGTGCTGCGAAAAACCAATCACTGATCTTTCCTTCCAGGAGAGTGTCTTAAGTGGCGGTTATTAACAACTCCCAAGACAATTGTAAGATGTCTCAACACAGATAGCTCCAGTGGGACCAGAGGTGCACGAACCGCACAGTTTTTGTTTACAGGTATCGATCAAAGCAATGTAGCTCAGTTGACTACCACCAAAGTTCTTGATCGCAACCTCTAAAAAGGTCTTGTTGCTATCTATCCACTATAATTATGCGCATAAGTCCAAGTATATTATCACACAAGAGTTGACATTCCTCACAATCGCATGTGCAAAACTACATAATAAGTGGATCATTTGTTGAACTTATTAATTTTTCGCTTTATCTCCAAGAATGTTCGCTGCGACAGAGATGATCGGTTTACCGTGGCAGCTCTCTCGGGTAGCTCGTCCGTTGTGAGGCTCTCGGTCTGTTGCGGAGGCAGTCACTGCAATATGAGCAGTGCACTGTCAGTTCAAGGGATTAGTCAGCCTTGCTGGGTGCCCCGTGAGAGTCTCTCTGGACTGCCGAGCGCAAAGTTGAACACAGTTACCACTGCTTCACAACCTACTCATCCGTGACTCACAACAAAACGCCCCGCGCAGTGTGACAAAAGCACGGCTCAGCCACTCAGAAGGGGAGCTCTTAACAAGTGATCACTCTCCAAGGCAAGGGAAAATAATGGGGGCGCCTCATTTAAAAAAAAAAGTATTCTTTGCATGTTATGCAAAGTTCAAAGCTTGTCGGTTTTGTGCGTTCAGTCACGGTGATTATCAACAATGAACGTAACCGCGTACCACTCTTGTTATTACAAGCCGTTAAAATCATACCATAAATCATACATTTTGTGGACTTGCCTGCAGTACAATAGCTGATGCATCAGTAAATATTGTGGGAATCTAAAATTTGTCAAAGTGGCATTTGGCTTTGTCGCACCACATATATGTTTGGCGGGATCTCAGGTAGACCCGTAGTAGACGCCATGAGTATGTGCCAACATGTAGGTTCCGTCAATGGAACTAACTGATCATTAAAAATTAACGACACTCATTAATAGTAACTTTGTCATTACTAATTACGTTCGATACAACCTATGGAAGATAATCTCTCATTGATTTACCTAAGTCCCATTGGACGCAGGGCTCGATTACCGTGACGTAATTGTACATCCCGGGCTGATGATTGGCCAACGGGTCTCAATGACAGCCAGAATAAACAATATGAATATTTAATGTCGGGCGAAGTTGTTGCATTCCACCGTCTGTCAATAAGTCGATACGGGACTTAATCCCTGCTTGGGTTGCCCGACATCTTTCAAGGGAACATCTTTAGGAACGGATCCGAACGAAGGTTGATAGATGAACGACCAAATTAAAGGGTGTGCAACACAAGAAATGCAATATCTTCTAAATGCATGCATGCGACTTGTTAAGTTGTTGGTGCCCCATCCATGATCCATTAAAACGTAGAGCAGGCAGGACCTCACATGTCTTTATACAGATAAACCGGTGTTAACCAAAATACAAATTAACTGCAAGTCAATTGGATATAGAGGGAGCGGATGCCCATTGGGGGACGTGGTTACCGACAAAAACACAATTCAGTTGAATAAAGCTGTCAGATGAAAGGCTGATTAGAACCCCCCCAAAAAGAAATAAAAATAAAAATACAAATAAAAAAATAAAAAAAATAAAAATGGCTTATGGCAACAGGACATGGATAAATGTAAACGGGAGTTGGTCACATTATGTCTTATTTTGTTTCACATCTCTTTCCAGGTCCCAAAACTAAACGATCCTCAGTAGATCAACACCCTAAAATAATCGTTTATGACTGCCGCTCTGAAAACGGCGCAGCATGCCCATTACAATGAGACGTTGGACTGTCCACTTTAGCTAGAAATTCGGCGAAGTGGTCTTTGTCAAACCATGGAGGGTCAAAAGTAGGGGACAATAAATCGAAGACCCCCCTGTGAACGTAAGTGTCATCCCTAATCGGTTGTCTCCATCTAAGACGATTAGAGCTTATCCCCATCGATGCTCTTTTGGTGGGGGTGGGATGTGACTCTCAGCGCTGCCTTAGATACACAACGTAATTAACCAAAGAGTACCAGCTAATTACTTTACCTTTAACTGACGTGTACAGTTAGGCTTGATTGGCATGGGGTAACTCTCATCATACATGATCTCGTGTAGACTGTTTGTCACATGGAACCATCCAATTACCTGATGTTGCTGGGGTGTTCTTGGACATTTCAAGGCCGCACTCCGCACTATGGTCACAGTGATTGCCCAAGGTCTTAACGGTGTGCCACGCGTCCTACTTCCACAACAATAAGGCCAACAGTTGGTTTAATAGTAAATTAAAAACCCTCTTGATTTTAAGAAAACTTTTCAAAGACAGCTTTAGTTCGTGAAATTGTGCATCCCGCAATAGAGGACAAGATAAGGAAGTCCAATTTAACCCCAATTCTTTAATCAAGAGATATAGCTTCATATTAGCCCCACTTGATAAAACATTTCTGCGAGAGTCTCGTCATCGTGCACACGAAATAGCCTTATATATATGATTTGATATTACAAATCAATTCATTGATTATTTACGTTCAGGACAGACTTTGACCAAAATAATTTACAATATCGGCTACGAAAATTTCAATCCGAGCGATCCTCTCTTAGAACTTGGAACGCCCATATATTGCAATTTCCTATTTGACATTCTTTTCTATTTCGAGCTGTATATTATTATTAAAGACATAATTCGATTTATCTTTGTTTCGCGTCGCATAAGTTGAGATGGTTGTAGCTGCTGATCAACACAGTTGTAAAACAAGGATAACATCATACGACATACAGCCTTAATGCTGCCCAGAATGATCTCTGTAACTTGTCAAACCGACTCAATAATCCTCCCGTAAAAGAAGAGATTGCCCTCACCCCGTGCCGAAAGCAACACACGCCCCAAGATTCCTTTGCCGATAATGTACGACTCAAAATTAGTCATGTTTGAGCGGAAACAATACAATTTATGTCACAAATCGAGAACGGCCTGGCAGGCATCACGGCAGCAGAATACCAAGGAGCAGTCCTCCAATAGAACAGTGGACGATGCATTTGCTGTCAGGAGAAGGAAATTGGTTTGGCTGTGATAGCAATTCTATAACGCCCTCGAAGCCTGCACATTGTTTCAACAGTCTTGTCATATGGAAGATGAGGAGGTGGGCCAGGCGGTTCGGGAACAAAACCGCACTCTCGAGGGGCGGGGCGGGGTGGGTGGGGGTGATTTCAAAGACCATCCCATGTGTGTTAAGCTCCCTGTCATGCAAGTTGACGAAAATGAGACTGGAAGGGAATGTAGCCTGGCCTAAGTTTAACACATTATAGCATAGGTCTATTTGTAAAAATCCCTCCACCCAGTTTATGTCTTACAATTACATATGTTAACTTCGTGAGTCACTCAAACCGCTTTGTTTAATTACCCTATATTTAAGCATTTTTTGTCTGCTCGTCTATTTGTTCAGCAATGTATAGGCACTCCTTCAATCATTGCTTGTTTTTTTGATGGGCAAAATAATCTGCGGTGGTGGTCTTTCCCAGCAACGTTCAATCAAAGTCTGTGGACTTCCTTCCAAATGTCAGTCAATGCAATTGATAACAAACGCAAATATAGGGGAGAAATCAACTTCTGCTGTTTTATGACCCCCCCCCCCCCCACATTGCACCGAACTGTCTGAATATTGCTCTCAACGTGCCTAATAGTTCCCGCACTTGTCCGTTTTAATAACAGTCAGTTTTGTGACAATTCGTTCTCAAGCTTGAAAATCGTGGAGAAGAGGAAACCGCGACAAAACCACGGCTTCGGCTCCGGCTCCGGCTCCGGCTCCGGCTTAGATTCCAGCTTAGTCTCCTTTGGTCAATTTCTAGCCCTGTACAGTAGGTGCAGAAAGAGTCCAAGCCGAAAGCGTGATTTTGAAAAGGGCCTGTAAAAAGAGTTTGAAGGTAAACTCCCATAGCTGCCAACTGGGGCAACCTAAAGCCAAGCGTTTTGGGTCAAACTCTGGAAGACTATGGTCATTTATTGTACTCTCCACCATTTCTGGAGTAAGTCATGGAATCAACGAGTGATGAGTTCGGAAATTATATTTCATGTTATCTCACAAGAACTCGTATTTTCATACCACCGTAGAAACCCCAAGAAAGTTACTTATAGCACAAATATATACAAAATAGTTCTACCTCTGTGGTTCCAGCATGATATCGCGTTAGGTCGTACACAACTTGGCGTGCTTTGCAGACGTAGCCTTGGTCTTATTGAAAAGGAGAAAAACTAGAAACAAGACGACTACAGTATAGAAATGTTTCAAGTCCGTTCTATTGTTTCAAGTGCTTGTCAGGAGACTAGGATCTATTAAATTTAATTATGTCAACGTGTAGAAAACTCTTTAATCGACCCTTTGATCGAAATGATTCCGTCCTTGCGAAACACCCAGGAGTCGGGCTGTTAAAAAGGGACATCATGCCTGAGGCGAAAACATTTTACTGGAGCTGCTACACTAACTCTCACCACCGAAAAAGGGGGTATTAAAACGATTTGCAACACTCGCGAAGCCGATTTCGTCGCACAATGGAGTGTTATTCTTGCGTGGCTCATTAGTTTTTCCCACGTCTGCCAATCAACCCAGTAACCCTCAGCACTCCGTCGACAAGCCTATAATGGAGTTGGCAATCTGCTACACCTAATTAGGTACCTCTTTTATTAGTTGCAAGGGCGTGGCTGGAGGGGTAACTTGCACGCTGAAGGTTCTTTCCAGTCGATGAAAGTCGACGTTACGGTGTATAGGTTCACTTGAGTTTGGGTCCCAGAATCGGGACAAACAGCTGAAGGTTATATTTGTATTCGATAATAATTTGGACGGGGTTCTGAAGGGGCCAAAGATCAGCAAACCTCCATGATTGTTATGTGTAAAAGCAATACGTGCTTTCAGGATTTGTTCGGGGATTGGGGAGCTACGGTTTTTACTTCTTGTAAAGCAGTCTCTGTACTATTATTACTAGAGAGGAGTCTCTCGGTTTAGCCTTGGGTCAGACCAGCCCTAAATTAATCCTTGGGGTGGTTTATATACATAAAAAGTTGTTATAATGACGGGAAAGCTCGGATGAACGATAAACCTCGAGGTTAGGCCGATCATTGTATGCAGCGTTTCCCATGAGCTGATCCTCATTGGCGAATGCCATTAGTGTGCCATTTTTGATGATCTCCAAATAAATACATTGACATTTTTGACTGGAGTGGTAGAAATAAGGACAGTTTGTTTCCCAGACTGTGTGATGTTGAGATTATATAATGACCAGTGATATTTGGCGTAATCTGTCCAAAGAATCTCAGGAGTGAAAGCTTAATGTACGTTTTCTCACGAAACAAAACCCCACCCAAAACAAACAAACAAACAAACAAACAACCCCCCATCAATCAACACACCAACAAACAAACAATTAAACAACTACATTTTACCAACAATAAACAATTCGTAAAATTAATTGTACTAGGCCTAATGCTGTGAACAAATTCCAGTAGTTATCATGAGGCATGTACTATTGCAAAGTGAATAACTTGACGATAAAATTAACATTGACTGTACTTTTGGATGACAACATATCATGCCAATAAAATGCCCCACAGATGAACCTAAGGTGGCCTATTTCTTCCGATTGGATGATATTAAGTAACATCCATTTCTATGAACCGGTCCTCTCTTGAATTTAATATAAACAAATAACTTACTATTGACTGAGAATACCCACTTGCTCCCCCGGGATATAACACAAAAACTCAATAAAATGTGAAGAAAAGGGTAAAAGTTGTTGTGCAAGTATTTGTCATGCTTCGCAGCCGGTAAAATTACAATGGCGTCTTTTGCCTGATATTGCCAGAGCTACTTGATGCATATTTTTTTTTTTTTTTTAATCTCAAACTGACCTCTCAAGTTTGTGAATACGCTATATATATAAATACAAAAAAAAATTCCACATAATTTATGCACTAGTATTTTTTGCAGTCCATTGTCTTGATTTGTATGTAATTGTTTTTCCCTGGGTTAGGCGTCAGTTGTACATTCGTTTTACCCGAGCCAACAAATGGGCCTAATGTCCTTTTGTCTATTTCGGTGAAACCGTTTATGTAATTAACTATGGATGTAATACAAAACGGTGCTCATAATATACTTAATTTGAAGGACGGTTTATAAATTAATGTAATATATAACACAATTAGGAGTCCCAAATTACAGCATGCCTGGCAGCGTCGCATAAAATAGATCACTCAACCGCAAATAAGACAATAATGAATATTTTCATCCTTTCACTGCAGTTCACTACATTGAATACGCAATGCGTCCTAGAAAATTATAGGTTATTCGGTGGATGGATGGGCACAATTTTCTCGAGTGTTTTTTATTTTTTATTTATTTGGTTTTCTCTGAAATCGGCGTTTCTCGTTTCCATGGTGTCTGCTCAGCTTTGAAGACGGTTATTTCCTACATTTTAATTGAGTTTCGGTCCAGACGTTTTCTTCGAGGCTATATCTTTTTTTCGCAAACAGAAAGTATAGAAGTCATGCATATCGTGCAATCCAATTTGAAACCGTCCTGGCCAAAAGTTGGTAGATTCACACTTCACATCAGTGTTTCAATCATAATGCTTGATTTTGTTTTAGTATCGTTGATATCTTTCTCCAATACTTCCAGAATTTCAGAGGGTTGACTAAATGTCATTCATAAATTGAAACCGGCTATTCAGCCCAAAATGAAATGCTTTAAAGGGTGTTGGTAAAAAGTTAACACAAATATAACTTCACAGATTCACACATAACTTACATGGTATAAAGATGGTCATGATGGGATACTCCCTTTGAAATATTTTTGCTTTAAATGCTATTGTTTTTGAGAAATTAGTAAAACAATTAGTTTTGATCTCATGAGTCGAAAACTCGATGTTTGAAAACAGTGAAAACACTTAAGGTTTTCCCCCATTTTTTTCTGGTGATTGTAAAGACCGATTGAGCTTAAACTTTCACGGGTTTGTTGTTTCATGTATATGTGTTGGGATACACCAAGTGAGGATACTGGTCTTTTACATTTACCAAAAGTATAAACTCCCTTAAATACCTTTGCTGAAAAAATTACTAAATTTAGTAGTTTTTGGGGTCTGTTTCGTCGAAACTTGCCATCAAAGGGAATCGGCAAAGTCACCTACCTCCCAAGCGGAAAGCAAATCCCAGGCTGGCATGTAGCCAACCTAAAAGTTATCTTGTACAAACATTGGTTTATGGTAATGTACAGCACATGGCAAGAGTCGCTAAATGACAGTTCTTCTTATTTGAGCAACTTCAAAGGAAAACTAACAGTTGACTCATGATGTCCCTATCCATTCAAACTTGTTAATTATCCGGATTGCATTAGTGCTAATGACTAAACATCCATTACAAGCCAGTAATACGCTGTGACTGATCATGAGTAATTAGAACTATGTCGTTGGATTCAAGAATGTTTTTAGAACACCGCCGTCAAAAACTAAACCATCGTTCCAACTGTCCCTAGTCTTCAAGATTAAATCATTGACTTTTGACTGGAAAGAATTCACCACTGCATCTACTGAAATAACTCGTGTTCTAATGATTCTACAGTAAAACTGTCGTTCCTAACCTCGTACAAAAATACTTTCTCACGATGCTTTACATAATGTTGTACCAACTGTCAATTACCAGTTATGTAGGCAGTAGACCTATTTTAATCTCGACGCCATAATTATGTATTAATCTCTCGGTTGTATCTTATCTTTTTTGGGGTGCGATCAAGTGTTTTTTAAAGTATTATTAGAGGGGGAGATATATCGGTTATGGTAACAACATGCTGTTATCAATCTCACGTAGAGCAAGTCTCCATTCAACCTTGTCTTATCAACATAACGCCCGAATGCTGCCTGGCGAGAAGCACCTCAAATTGAAAAGTTCCTCATCCCTCTTCTACAAGAAGAGCACACCGGACAGGGGATAGGCCACATTGTGATTGATATACTTCCCGTTCGGATCTGTGGGAATTGGCCCTGGATCAACTCATTAGAGATACCAATTAACGAACCGTAGATGGCACGGATGGCCCTACACACGCAGAGAGAACCCGTCCCAGTGAGTAATGTTTGCGTGGTACCGTAGTCAACCTGATGGATAGGAGCAGCTGATAATTTGGGGTTATGCAAACATTTTTACATTGATTTCTCGTGTCAGATTAACATTAGGGTGTTGTTACATTACGGGCCTTCCGGCAGTCGTAGTAGCTGGGGGGAAGAAAAAGTTCACCACTAACATCATGGACATTAAAGATCGAAACCAGAATAGTAGCCAAAAGGAGGTCAACCGATGTCAAGTTGTGACTTCTGTTCCCCCCGTCCCAGGGGCGTATTCAACTTCGAGGTTCAAAATGTACTTAACACAAGTTTTCTTTTGATAAACTTTTTAGATAAACACTTTTAGTCTCATTACAGGTCATTAGGGGGATAACCTGCAAATGGGACACTATTTTCCCTTGGGTGCAGTTACGCTACGTTACCTCACAGGTCTCCTTAGCATGTAGTTGGTTCCTTTCCCGCGCGTTTGCCCCGTACTGAGTAGGCCACCCGGTCCACTTGCTCTGTTTTGTTTTTTTCCTAAGACAGCGTTTTGTATACTGAGAGAAATAGGAAAGTCACTTGTCAGTTCCAACATAGAGCAAGTTGCTCCCCCCCAAAAAAACTCTAGGTTATCAGCTTAAACATAATTTTGATCTGAATTGTCCATGGTGGATCCCCTACTAATTTTTTTCTTCTGAATAAACATTTTGGACTAAATTTCAGCTTATTTCTGACATGCGGGCTGTAATAGTCGTATAGATGCTTTATTGAATGTGTTTGGATAATTTTGTTCGATAACTTTCCACAACAAAATCTGGCATACAGAAAATCTTATGGGAACTTCTATTTCATTTTTTAGAACGTCTGTTACAAGACCTTGTAAATCGGTAGATGCGGTTTCATCACAGCAGGGCACATAAATGTATGGGGTACTAATGGTGCTTAGCAGTTGGTTTTTCATAGTGAGAGAAGTTTGAGATAAAGACAGTTTGACCATGCTTTGAAAGATAAAAACTTTTACTCATAATAAAATAGTCAGCTGGACGCAGCGCCTCAAGATGGTCAAAGGCTTATTGACATAATGGTTTGGTGAGAATAATGCTAAAATCATGAATGGTTTTAACTTTTAGTCACTGGTGCAGATCGCAGAGAAAACATTGCCGTCTTAATATGGTGACTTGAAGAAAACTGTGTTTGAATCCGTTCCCGATTTCCCAACTGTTTTGCCTGTCGAGAAGGCAAGAGAATAATGCGGCCTAACATGTAAAATAAACATTAAAAAGTAACTTTGATGTTATGAAATTATAGCTAATATCTCGACAACGTGATTCCGTCAGTAACATTAAATAAATAAATAAAAAGTAAAGTTGCGAGTACAACCATGTATTAAATATTATTTATTAAATAGTATTTTTAGGAGTGTTGACTCTAAAAAGAGCCGGTGTGGTCTCGATGTTTCGAGCAGTATACTCTGCTCTTCTTTCTCCTGAAAAGGAGCAGAGTATGTCGAGACCACACCGGCTCTTTTCAGAGCCAACACTCACACAAAAGTGATTTAATACATAGTTGTACCCGCAAGTTTACTATTACTATTTATTTATTTATAGTTGACTTCTTATGCAAAGCTTCAAACACCACTTATTGCCCTTTCACTTCCTTTATACTCCGATAGATGTTCAGTTATCATTGTAGTCTTGGTTCCAGTCGAGGGGTGATAGCAGTTAGTTTTTTGTTTTTTCTATTACATGTACACAATATTGAAGCGTCATGGAACCAAGTCTATCCCTGCAGACTGATGTCATTATAATAGACAGCTTGTGACAGCCCGTAATGTGGGAAGATACATGCAAATGTAGCAAGCAGATTATATGAAATATTTTCCGATCGCTGATAACCAGGAACGCCATTTATACCAGCCTGTTGTTTTCACGACGTAGGACTGGTACGTGGTATGTCTACCTGAAAGCCCTCCGGACATTGTACATTACATAACAATTGCGCACAAATATTTTGCTAGTGGGATGCATCTTGTATCAGAATCTAAACAAACACAAAGCAATTAGATATTTTGAGCGATTCATCTGGCGTAATAATGTTAGACAGATTATCTCGAGACACACGTCATTATGTCAGTGACCCACAACATGGCACCGACCCCGAGGTTGGCCATATGGGGTAGTTATACACCACTACCTTATTTCGCACAGATTTTTCACCGGAATAAGGACCGTCATCACATGTATTCCACATTGGCATTTTGCATCAAATCTCTTGATTTCATTCTGGATACAATGATATGACTCACAGGGTTAATTGGGTCATTCCAGATGTTACAATTCTACAGTGTGGGTTGAACAAATAATCCGGGGACTTGTCAAACTTGAAATTGTTGTCTCAAATTCGAAGAGAAAGTACGTGCCAATTTTGTATTGCTTTTTGGGGAAAGGGGTACGTTCAAATATTGACGCAGGTGGTTTGTAGATTTGATGATCTCAAACTTAAAAATGACATGTGAATCTAATGAATAGAAATATAACTCACCATTTGTCCCGTTTCTTTGTGAAATAATGCTGTCACGAAAACCGATTTTCGTTAAATGAAGTGTTGCTAGACTCGTTATTCTCTAGCCAATGCTTGATACAGCAGGGACTACCATTGGACAATTGTGTAAAAGGGTAAATCATTATTTCTCTCGGAATTACAATCCCATGATGTGCGCTTAGACTTTCCTATCTGCTCACATTCCAAAAAGCAAGTTCATTTTCCCCCGTAATAACCCGAAGGAAACAAACAATGACAATGCTTTGGGATGAACTGTCGTTGACCCGGCAGATGGACTGTTGCGGGGGG
>JAUELU010000008.1:13589274-13601583 GCA_032357145.1 Evasterias troschelii
TTTTTTTTTTTTTTTTTTTTTTTTTTTTTTTTTTTTTTTTTTTTTTTTTTTTTTTTTTTTTTTTTTTTTTTTTTTGTGGGGGGGGGGGGGGGGGGGGTGTTCTGTATTACCATGGAAATGTTAACAACCAGTTTTGCGGTGTACCAATGATGCTTGTCTCCGAATCTAATCAATGCAATCACACCAAAGCATGGGGGAGGAATACTATTCCGGCCCATTTACGGTGTGTGAATCACTATATTCATGTCTAAAAGGAAATGAAAAAAAGATGGTCTTCATTCAGTTTTTGTTTATAGTTTTTATTTTGGAGGTCTCTAAACGATTAACTATCCAGTAACAACTCAATTTCTGTTCTACTCCCGAAGATCAGATCACTAAACTTAAATAAATCTTGTGAAAATCGCAACTTTCACTTTGTGTGGGTTTTATATTAGACAGTTGTGTAACTCTGAAAGATGAGCGGTTACCGTTGTTGTGTTTCGTTAAGGTGGATATACGGTATACACCAATTGTGCTGGTAACCAGCTATACGAAAAGAAAAGCATGTCTTATAACTTTTAGTAAGAAGAATTTTTTCAAAAAAAGAAATAACCAGAGAATATAGTCTGTACACATGATTAATGATGTGCTTGTTGATGCATGTTCAACTTAACCGTCCATCCCGGTGTTTCAATTTAAATTTATGATATTTTGAACAATGTTTACCTTATTTCTCAATGGTGTCGCACGGCTTTAAACCCCAAAGGGTACAACTTTATAAAGTGATGTCAACGGTCAACATTAGCTCACTGATACTCCCTACCGCATTGACTCTTAAATCACTGAACATTTTGTATTTTTGAAGTTTCCAAGTGGAGACATTATTCCCTTGACGGAAGACTCCTTGATTGACGTGTGACCCTTTACAAGTATCGCAATCTTTCAATTGATCTAAACAGATACAATCCCCTCATTGCCCCCCTTTTTCATGAACACAAACATCACGTCGGTGTTCTTTTAGAGCGGGCTGCGAGTCGGGGTCAGGTGTCAGGGGTCATTGGGTCATTGGTCAGACAATCAAAGGAACATTTTTCAAACCTTAGAAGCACTTGCACGAGATCGCGGAGACTCCGTGGAGCCAAAACATAAACCCAACCTCCCCAGTTTGTTTGAATCTTTTCTTTTTTTATAAGAACAACCACACGAATTCGAAAAGCTCCGACGTGGTGAAAAATCGACTTGTTGTTTACAGTCGTGCAATCCGTCTATTCTGTCATTTGAAAGCTGCTGATATATTTGTTGGGTGCAAGAAATGACTCTTTGATTTGGCTTTTTTGTTTTCATCCGTTTATGGATAATTGTAGTTTCCCGTCATGAAATAGTGGATGGCACTTATTGAGATGGGAGCTCCCGGGTGGTTTCGATTACTGTGATAGATTTGCAAAAGATAGAAAAGTTGACGGTTGGTGATATGATTGGAACTTCCTTCAACCAAGGGGGCGAATCGTACAGTTCGAAGATTATTGTGCTTATCTCAAGGAAAAACGTCCAAGCTTGAGAACCAGATGCGAAAACCACACCTATGAAATGCAAAATGTCTTAAACACTAATAACAGGACCTAGAAATTTCTTTTTTTAACTGTACACATAAAAGTTTGCCTTTTATATAAAGTATGTTGTTTCTTTTTAACGAATTATAAATAACAGAAATGCCTCAGTATGGGATGTTTGTAATATTGTTTTATGGACAGGTCGTCCCTAATTACAAAATAATGGTTTTATTCAGATGTGAGTGCCTGCCTGGAAGAATTTCCACTCTGTGTAAGCATGGGAGGCAAGGACCCGTAATCCAGGTGGAAACTGTCTGTTTATGTTTTCGTGATTTAACGTAATCGGACAACGCATGGGAAGATTCCCTTTTTAAAGATCAATAATTCACTGAGTTAACGACATTTACAGTAAGTCGGAATGAAGATGATTTGCAGCGGGCGAGTTCGCAAAAATTAGACTGTAATGGGTCTAGCATTTTTCGGAATCAAAAAACTTATGCCGCTATTTATTTTGTTTGGTTATTGAAGGCCATAAAATCTATAAAGACCAACCCTTCGATGAATTCGAGCGGTATCGTCTCTGGGGGAAAGCATTAGCTTCAACAATGTCTATATTGGGCTCTTCAGTTGGGCGGTTTTAGGCGCCCATCAATGACAATACCGGTACACCATGCTAACTTATGCCCTTGAAGAACATGCAACATAAGGTATTGTGAATGACTGCATACATAGTATATTGTACCAACCGTTTTTGTGTACATCTTGACAGATCCTGTTCACTTAAAACATGTTCGGTGAACCATACTGAGTAACTTCTAAAACGTGTGTTGCTGATTGCAAATTGTCACACTTTACTACAAAACGTGAGAGCAGTTTCCTTCATAGTCATAGGGCTACGTATCGATCGATTGATTTATTTAAAGGAAAAAAAGGGAAAAAACGATTGCTAAGAAGAGAAAATCATATGTTTAAAAAGAAATGTATAAAAAAAAAATCAAAATGAAAACCGGCTTGATGACGTGAAATAGTTTCCTTTCATTCCCGTGAATCATTTCTTATTGGTTTCCGGTGAAATGCATTGTTGGCGGTTCAACACGTGCGTTTCACTACCGCACGTGTGTATTTAAGCCTGTACATCTCATAAGGTGAATCACGCGTTGTAAAATGTTTTCAATTTTTAGAGTTTGACATTGAATTATCCTATCACTGCACGATGTTGAAATTTGTTTGAGTGGGATCTTGACAGTGACTAGACTTATAATTTTAACTGGAGCAGCGGGCGTAGCCTTGTCCTTGTTTTAAAGTGAAATTTTAATTTTCTGTCGAAACGCACCGAGAACACAGGACCACCCTGCGCAGACCTATCATTTACAACTTGATATAAGACGACACGACGTAGGGAACGTCGCCCTTTTTCAACAATATTTCTTGAAACTTGGCAAAAATAAGCCACAAAATCACAACATTAGTTGATTTTCCTGTTTTTCTGTTTAAGTGAAACACTACGGAAGTAGCTATTTCTCTTCGATGATTGCTACTGACGCATCCCCACAATTATGTTTATCTTGTATCAAACATGAAACGCGGTACTTTGTGTAGTCTTGGTTCCAAGACGTTCTATAGTTGAGCTGCCACAAATACAAGTCATGTAGTCACGAAAACTTAACCATCCACCAGACTACAGGTAACACAACTGCAGCCTCTTGGAACCGAAACTATACTTTGAGAAGAGATTACTGGCAAACTTTCACTTGTTGATTATTCACTCAGGGTATAGTTTTGTAAACCTTTTTGTTACATGTTGGTGTAGCTGGGTTTACAACCCATTAAAGACTCATCATTCTGACCCCATCGTGTTTATTAGAAAGATAAGAAGCACTCCTGTTGTTTACCTTTGATTCTTTTGATGGGAGCCTTGGGAGGGACGGTAATATTGTAAACAACAATTTGGGGACTGGGGCGGCAACAAAATGATTAGTCTCAAAATGATAACTGCTTGCGGCACTTGTGATCGGTATTCAAAATAAGTACTGATGGCTTCATATTGTCATCAACGTTCTTTGTAAAGGAAACACAAAAGCTGTTTTTTCTGAAAATCAACGATTACAACATCTAAAATTTGGCATCATGTCGTTAATCATAAATCAACAACTTTCGATCAACGGCTATTCTTTTGTGAACCGTGTGTACGGGTCAAAAAAGTGATTTAAACCTGGCGTAAAATAATACATTTTGGTTAAAGATAATCATTTCTGTCAACATTAAACTATCATTATCAGAACTACAGCTGTAAGTTGCAACTACCAGCCAGACAACACGTCAATATACTGAGATGTTCGTGTTCTGTAAAAAAAATTTAACCGAAGCTGACCCTTTGTGTATCTTTTTACAGCACAACCCAACCTCCATGGTCGTTGCGCAAAAACATTCCCAAAACAATAAATAAATTCAAACACACGAAACCCCACACGCAACAAAGGCCTTTGTTTTCTGCATGATGCGTGCACATAAAGACAGAGATTTGACACTCCATGACTCTTCCAAGTCTCCAACACCGGGCGTTTTTTTGTATTATATAATATACTTTTGATTTGTGAGCCTACACTCGGGTCAAGGAGTATAGGAAGTTACACGGTCTCATTTGGTCACACTTTGACCCTTGGTCACCCTTTGACTTACTCATAGAGTATAATTTCCCACATTAATTTGTCTTGTGATACAGTTGAACTTGTTTCTCAAAGTGACCCTCAACTGCATACAAACAGAAACCATCTGGTCAGCGCGGTCACTTACCACTTTGTCCCCCAGGGGTGGATACACTTAAAATTAGGTAGCCTTCATCTGCCTGTTAGCGTCGAAAAAGTGCAGGCTTGTGTTTGCATTTTTAGACTTTTTAAGTATCGCTCCAAATCACACAATGGGATCCTTGGTGTGCAATCCCTTATAAACAACTGTTCTATTTGATGTATTACAACAAATTTAAGAGCCACTAGAATATTAAAGGAAAGAATAAGGGTGGATTATGTGGCGATACATTGTGGGTGGGAGTTGGACTTTTTAAAATCACTCTTATTACTGAAGGGAAACATTTACACATATTTGTCTAAAAGGAAAGTAATTTTTCTACCAGACCGCCCACGAAGTAAGCTTCTTTTACCTGATGGGTAGAAGCGAGCTTAAAAACAACCACAAACAACACACGTGAACTCTAAATGGTCAGGAGAGCAACGCATGTAGCAAATCAGCTTGTCGTGTCAGTTGGGAAAGGTATACGAGGGTCCCAGACACAATACTACATGTAAAGTCATTATTGATAGGGTCTCAAGAGGCAGTCATAGTACAAGTGAGCACGTACAGTGCGAACAACCTGTCTACTGGGGTAGATGACCTGGCTGGCAGGTAATTGGCTAGAAGTTGTGTCAGTTGCTTGGCAGGTCAAGTGGAACCAATAGGCACGCTTGACGGGAGAGTCAATTGGGAGAACGGCCGCTGGTGAGGTGCTGCGAATGTCTTCGTGTTACATTCTTCAACAGGTCACTCATTGTTCGATCGTTCCTTGACAATTGTGTAGTGTCATCTCAATTGGATTGGCTGGGAGTGACACTTCTTTTCATAGTTCCTGTACAACATCGACTTGAGCTATCATCAGTCATCTTTCAAGAAACGCGACGGCTGTTCTGTTTAGGTTTTTGTGGAATCTTCAAAAAGGATAATTGGCAATTCGTGTTTGCAAGATTATACTGTCCCATAAACTGTCCTGGCTAATCAGAATGGGATTTTAACCATGAAACAGAAGTAAACTATCCGAGATCGAGAGTGTTTTGTTTGTAATTTATGTTCTGGTAAATAAATCACCTTTGGTCACTGAAATGAAATGACTTGTTGAATTACTTATTATAATTTAAATTAATCTACAAAGATGACCTCATCGCTGACAGGGTCAAAAGTTTTCTTCTTATTACAATTTCCTTCTTTATTTATCCTGGTTTGCGATGAGTATACAACTTATAAGTTGTGAGTTGTTCCAATCTCCAAACTCGGCAACTTAATTGTAAAGGCGTTCATCTGGTCGAAAACGACACATCGTGGTCAAGACAGCCAAAGTGTTACGGGGTCACTTTTTGCACTTTAACTTGGTCCGGTTCAAGAAATTTGCGTGGTTTAAGACTATTACCATTGGATGATTAAATAAAATTTCGAAAATAATTGTAATCATGTTTCGAAGAAGTTGACATGGATCGATGGCCTTTTGGATCCGTTCCAGACTTGCTTGTCTGGAATACGCTACTTCAGTACAGGTCAAGGAACTTGTCTCGATGTTAGATACATAGCTATTGCTTCATCAGTTATTAATCCACTGCAACTATTGCCCTGCCGATTGGGACTCCATACATGTACTTGTTCTGCTTACAACCCCCGTTTGTACAATTACTCTGTCCTTAGTGTTTTCTACGATTGCCGTAGATTCTGCCCTTTTCACGTACGAATGTAAACCAAAATAAACCCTTTAAGCTTTACTGGTACACAGGTGCACCAGATCCGAGGAACCAGTTAGCATTCAGTGTTTCGTCTCGGAGTCCCTCTGTGCACGCCACTGGGCCCCGATCAGACTTGGTGCCCTAAAGCATTCCGGTTTGAATCAAGATCACTTTCCTCTCGCCGCTGCAGACCGATACCCGGGGGGTTTCCCCTCTTTCGTCAGGAGAATCACCCCATCGCCAAGCCTTTTCCTCTCGTTTTAGGTGTCTAAAGACGAATCTAGGGAGCATCTTAGGTGTTCCGTGGAGGAAACGGAATGAGTAACTGTCTCTCCTGACCCTGGGAGCCGTGGACAGAGACAGAAAATACGGCGCTGCTCCCTGATCTGTAGTAATTGTCGAACTCCCTTATCTAACTGCCGGCAAAGATTGGGAAATTGGTGCCGAGGGAATTTGATGATTCCCCCCAAAGGGACTGAATGTGTAACATCCATCTGAAAATAAACCCGTTGCTGAAATGTTCCCACGGAAACGCCCATCATTTTAATTTACCGAAAACGATCACAATTTAATTACGCTAAATGTCTTTCTTTCCCGGTTTCAGCTTTACGGATACCCAAGGGACCCAATATAAATACCTGCCGTATAAAGAAATGTCTTTTGAGTACTATGACCCATGCTCTATGCATGACCTTAACGTTGTACTTGAACATTTAAGAGTAATGTGTGTATATTTAGATTATTTTCAACGTTTTTCCTTTCTATGATTTTCACTTTTTTGTTCAAGCAGGAAGAACACATTTTTGTTTCCAGTCACCCCTCCATCAAAAGGGTAATTTTCATTCACAAAATCTCTCTAAATAAGTCAAGCTTCGACGGAAACACCCGAAGCCGAACATGACTTAGAAACACACAGTTCAAGTCAATGACAGTATCGAACACAATGAGCGTGCAAGAGACGGATATGTACATGTACATGTCCTGTCCAGACGTTAAATCTAAGTCTACATTTTTACGGATTGTTGTGTTAGGGTGTTTAGTCTGTTCGGGAGTTTTATAAATGCTCGATTATATAATTAGTTCTCCCTTTTCTGTCATATGTTTGATCTGTCGTGGACAATTTGTGGCTGTTTCCTAAACTTTTCATGACTTAGTAGTAGTACCAATCGGAAAAACTATTGATTGTGTTTTTTTTTTTCAATACTATCTTGAACCAGTCATAATCGGTACACACATGTTATTATGGTTAAACAACTGATCAACAACATTAATCACTACTGTGCATTAGTGTGTCCTTACCTAATGCATTGGGGTCAAGCTACACCAGACTACTGTGTCCTTGAGCAAGACAACTGCTTTGTCCTTCGGATGGGATGTTTTCAAAAAAGCCATCGGTCGCGTGTGTAGTGTAATGCACCTAACTTTCAGCTCAGAAAATGGTAGGCCGGTGTTTCTGTCATGGTCTGGCACCCCACTTTGTGTCCCTTTAAATGTGTTGAGTAATGGTTGATTCAACTCATAAAGTAAATCTTAACAATCTACACCCGAATTGATAAGTCGGTGCCAGGAGTGTCATTTATAACATACATGGCGTAGGCCTATAATAAATGTACTCTAGTCTTCGTTACGATTATTATGGTATTGGGAAGTGCACACAACACTCAGTGATACAAACGTACATTGTATATGTTGACGACTCTAGCAGCACATAATGTGTGAAAAATATGTATCGACATGAAATGTCATTCCATGAATGCCTTAAGACGGCTACCTAATGCCTCGGGGATTTGAATTCACTTCTTGTAGTTACGTCGTCAAATAATAATGTGATTCATGCAGAAGGTTCCTTTTCCATCAGTTACAACCAGGGACCGAATTCCCTGGCATTTAAAGGGCGTGTATGTACACTGAGGCAATTTGTAAATTGCTGTGTGAGCATTGTCTGAACTGATATTCAGATAAAACATAGTGATAAAGCACTCATTTCAATAAGTTAGTATTGGACTTTCAGTTTATTGACCCAGAGAATAGTTTCAGGTCAACATGGGTCGTTTGATGGGAGGTCAACATAACCTATAAGCTGCAGTCAAAAACATGTTACTGACCTAGAGCCTGGTCTGTACGACCAGGTAAACGGGTCATTCTGACCCAGGAATGAGTATGGCCGATTTTGGGCTTCTTCTCTGGGTCAAATTCTTACCGGGACTTTTTAGGCGAAGTGTTTCATCAAGGGGCAGCCGTGTTGTCTTTCTTCCATTGGATCAATGTAACCATACTGAGGCTGGAAGGAAAAGAGTTCTTATGAATTGACGTCATCACGCCGCCATTTTAGGCGTAAAACTATGATGGAACAATAGAAAATGCTCGGCGCACAAGATGAGCCAATGGGCTTCACTCTTTTCACCTCTAGCCGAGTGCACCCTAAATGACGTGATGCGCATAAAGGTCTATATTAGTGTTATCAATATAATTGCATTCAGGTTTCTTGTTGATGTTCATGATAACTGTATGGAGGAACACTTTCTCATCAGCACAACTTTGAGTGTTCTGAATTGGACCCCAAACTGGGGTGGCCATTTTGAAGACCACACCGAACAAGCAAATGAGTATAATCCCCTTTTAGACGGCACGACATTTACATTCCTGATTTCCCCTTATAAGGTCGCTATGCGTACGTTCTATCTTCGAATCTTAAGAAGTCTGGATTACCAGACGGTTTACCTGAACCCTTTAGGCTTTCTGCTTCTTCTTTAATTCCGCCCACCCATGCTCTCTGATTCAGCACCGACGAATTATGTCTTTAAATCATCAAGTTTTCAAAGTTTGAAAAAAAGGGCGTTGCGATTTCCTCCACATCCCGCCCCAATTAGAATCTGGGCCACCTTAAAGCAGTGGATACTTTTATTTAAAACAACGGTTGAACATTATTTACTGCACTAACATGGTATATCTCTGAGGCAGAGCAAAGGTAACTGGATTGTATAGAATTTTGTTTATGGCTCTTTATACAGTTAAGGATACAGTGTCTCAAAAAGACAAACAATACACAAATACGTAAAGTTGTAGGAGCTAGATTTTTCCGACGACACCTTCCCTTTGAAAGTAATGAAAACTATTTGCGTTAAATCTGTCCTACTGGGTGAAACTTTAAAAAAAAAATTATACGTCACAAAACAAGTACAAATTTTAGTGTCATGGTTTTATCGTTTTTTATCATTTTATCCCCAGGCGTGTTTGTGCACCTTTGCTTCTTCCAAGTAACTAATTTATATTAAGCATGAATTTGGTGGTTGCAATCATCTTGAAATTAATGTTTGCCTCTGAATTTGCTAGTCTTGGTTTAATGTATGAATTGACCAGTGTCATATTTCCGGTGTGATATTCCCTTTTACGTTGCTTGTTTGTTGTTTGAATTGCTGAAATCTTTATTCGGGAAAGCTGCAATTATGATGTTCAGTTGATGTGTAGTTTGTTGGGTATACAAATGTGATATTGTATGTATCGGTACATATTTAATTGAAGACAACATTCAGAATGTTATGGAAATACTTCCCGGAGTCAAATATGTTTAAATTGCTTTTATTCCCACGAGTTGTCTCCTTGCCGGAATACTTACGCAAGGTTACTGTCATTGGTTAACGGTCCCTCCGGGGAACAAAGATCAGTGTAAAGTGGGTCACCATTAAATAATATAATATGTAGGGAAAGTTCAGCACGGTAACGCAAGTTAAGTTATTGACACTGATGGTAATAAAGCTCATCTGAAATGACTCCACTCCGTGACTCTCTTTAATTGATTATGAGTCTACTTTTCATTTGAGCGTACTTTCAGCAGGAAACTCACATGAAAGGTGTCAGATTGAATTCCGCTCCGGTTGGATTCTAAATATCCACGAGTAGGAAACACAGTACATTACAGGACCATGGTGTTTAGTGAAACAAACCGGGGTTTTATGCCTTTTTAATGTAGTCCAATATACATTGCCTCATGGGTCTTCAAATAGAAACACGTTTATTATATTACATTGCAACCAGAAGTTCAAGAAGCATTTCAATTTCTGTTGAAAGAAATAATTAATTTAATTCGGTACATTATAATACCTGTTGACATTGATATGTTTATCATAACAAAGGAACATGCTTGTCCGGAGCTGGTTTAATGGGCCTTTATTAGGGCGCCTTTGTCTTTTCGTCATATTTTGTGTTTAAACTCTTGCCAAACTCACAGGGGTCGGACTGAATTTTTAACATCGACCTAACTTTTGGTGAAACTTTCTGGGAAGAAAACACAATGGCTGACATAAATGTAGCAAAATACCTATATCCTTAGTTAAATTTAATTTCAAATCCAAGCAAGAATGGAAACACAAAACTAAATTACAACAAAGTTTGGGAGTGGAGGGGTTCATAACACAAACAAACACGGTCGAGTAGGTTGTTTGTACACAGGGTACATCAAAGGATAGGAAGGACCCAAGACACAACCAAAACATTTACGGGTGAAAAAATGCAACACTAGTCTATGTAGCACCCGACCCTGCATCTGAATGTAACCATGATCGAAATGTAGCCTCAAGCTGTATCTGAATAAAACCCTGGTCAAAATGTGGCCTCAACCTTGCATCTGAATGTATTGACCCTGACCTCGGTGTAGCCTCAACCTGTGTCTGTATGTAACCCTCATCGAAATGTAGCCTCAAGCTGCATCTGATTGTGACCCTGGTCTAAATGTAGCCTCAATCCTGTATATAAAATGATATCCTGGTCTTAAATGTTGCATGAACCCTGTGTCTAACTTAACCCTGGCCTAAATGTAGCCTCAACCTGAATCTAAATTTTACCCTGGCCTAAATGTCGCCTCAACCTGTATCTGAATGTAACCGTGACCTAAATGTAGCCCTGTAATACTGTGTCTAAAACGTAGCCCAGGCTAACATGTAACCTCAAAAGTGTACATAAATCAGCCCGAACCTGAACATAGCCTCGATTCACTAAGCCTAAATGTAGCCCAACACTTGCGATATTTCCCAGGCTATACTTTGAAGTAGGTTGGGGTTACATTTAGGTGCCACAAACAAGACAACATTTGTCAACTTGATATGGTGTCAATGTTATGTGTGCACACAGCCTATGAGCCAATAATTCAATTGAGCAATTGCTCAGTAGTACTAAGGTCGAGACAGGAAGGTTCTTCGCATACATGCTGTCAAAGTAGTACGTTGCCTTCGTTGATATCCATCATCAAATCGAAGGTGCTAAATCAATAGTCATAACCTATGGGAAGATGATGTTCAGCCAGTTGCAAAGGGTAACTTTTTTCGTCGAACCCCCGTGCGCTTCACGCACTCCCGGTTCCGACGAGTGACAGTTGTAGACTCGGATTGCTTTCATCACTTATAGAGCATCGTCCTTCGAAAAATATAGCGACGGCTAAAGTTGATTCATCGCGCCAAGTGACCCGTCGATAGCTTCCAAATACCCGTGTAAAACAATGTACGGTGAGACGGTTAGTCATCGGGGGGTAACCAGTGAATCCTGTATATACGGTATATATGAACAGAGAGTGTTGTCGAACCATGTTCTATACAACCCCATTAATATTAAACCAAAATACTATTGATAAGTGTAAAAATCGACAACCCCTCCCCCCTCCCCTTAAACCCCTTTAACCAATTACTTAACGTCAAATCCTTATTGATACCTCTGTCTCCAGTAGTTGTTCTGGTAGCAATAGACTTTTATCTTATTCTTTCATACGGTCAATTTTTTGAAGCGATTTGAAGGGGAAAGTAAGACCAAAAATGTTAATACCCAGAATGACAAATACCTAGACATTGCTAACAAAGATATCTCGTTCTTTAACATCCAAGCCATCTCTGATGTTAACACCACCATTAACACGTACGGTTTTTGTATTTGCACGGTTGTACCCCCAACAAAAAGCACCAACACCACTGACAACAGCAACAGCCACCACAACAGCAACGTCGACAACAACAACAACATTATCAATTTGGCAATGGAGGGTGCATATCAATATAGGGATATGGGTACTTCCGTCTGCGACGAAAGACTACTAAACATTATCCATATTTGTCTGTATATGAATGTACAAAGAAAAAATGTACCAGACTAATTTCCTTGCAGCCTCGGTCTCAATTCAAAATGTTTGTCAGGCATGATGTAGGCCTACGCTTTTAGAACCGGTCATCCAGAATAAGGGGGGCGTTTCAATATTGTGAACAGCTGGAAAACGCTGTTTGTTTTTAAACTGCAAAGACCTTCATCAGATAAATAAAATA
>JAUELU010000008.1:13698473-13715540 GCA_032357145.1 Evasterias troschelii
CCTTGCAGGAAAAAATACTGAGCGCTTTGTTTCGCCCCTAAGGGTATGATAAAAAGCGCTATATAAGAACCAAGTATATAAGTATATATAAAATAAAACTAACCTGTAAAAATTTAATTTCAAAAGGTGGTTGAGTTTTTGAGATATCGGGTAAAACCTGAGCGAATATGTCCATGCAGGAAGAATAGTCCCTGGTAGGAATACACAATCTGAAAAGCATTTCTTACAGAAACGACTCTCAGATTCAAATTTGGGGAATAAAAACTGATGTAATTTTTTAACCACAAAGCTTTGAAGTGAAATGTTTCTCAAAATACTTTATAGTATCGAAAGCTGCTGTACACCTCTAACCAATTAGTTTTTGTTGCCATTAATTTTAAGAGTGATTACCAAACTGATACCTTTCCTTTAATTCTTGTGTGAATTGTTGTTTCTGTCCAACAGTCATCACTCTGACGGACGTTTTCCAGACCGAAGTGGAGGCGGAGGAGGTGGAGGTGAACGCTGCTTTGTGTGTAACAACTTTGGCCATCTCAGCTATGACTGCCCAAAGAAAGGCGACCCTCGCGACCGCAACTACAGAAACAAAGGCGGTTCCAAAAAGGTAAGACTCTGTGTAATCTGTTTGCAGTCCAAAATAAAAACAATTTTTTTAATACCAGATTTGTACACACCAAAAAATAACAACCCTTCAATTTTAATTTTGTAAATGCTATTCCGTTTAGAAAAACAAATAATTTAGGGCAAAATGCTGTATTCGACTGCCACTTTTTCATTTGATATGACCAGAAGAAATATCTTATTTTGGTAGATAAGATACTAATTTTGGTCATGAGTAATAAAGAAATAGCTGTCGGATTCACCTTTTTTTCTTAATTCGGACTGGCACCCCGAACAAAGATATTGACAAAATAGGGAGACCGCTAAGTAGGGCTAGATGGCTCAGTTGGTAGAGTGACAGCATGCTTTCATGATTTCTATGAAAGATGGAGCCCGTTTTCTATGAAAGTTGGATCACTAAGATTTAACCGGATAGATGTTTCCGTTGAAAGTAAGGTCTAACATGTATTGCAAAATCACTTGAATGTTATGTTCTTTTTTTTTTCATTTCTGTCAGCAGCAAAATTGGGGAAGAAAGAATCGTAAATATTAGAGACATCAGAGAAACAGTATTCTCAGGTGAGGAAAACAAAAATGATGGACCAAAGATGTTCTGAAAGGGAAGTTGCAAAATAAAAAGATTATAAATAAATCAAAAGACAGAACCAGATATTCTAACCCTAACCCTCCATTGGCTTTGGCTAGAGACCCTTCTTAGCCGTCCAAAATCCTCCACTCAATGCAGGGTTCAATTTTTTTGTTTGGGGGGGGGGGGGGAAATACAACAACGCAGGGCTCAAAAAGTTTCACTTGACCATAACAGATTTGATAATGAGAACATCGTATGTGTAAATGTTTTTGTTTGAACAAGCACCACAAAAATATTTACCGCATCTGTCTTATGAGCACAGCACAGAATTGAAAGACATTTATTAGACTCAAAGTCAACATTTGAACACTTTCTTAAAGGTGCTGTATACATTTGGTAATTGGAGCCCACTGTTTGTTTCAAACTTATATAATTGTAGGTATATACAATAAAACTAACCTGTGAAAATTTCACTTCAAAAGGTGGTCGCGTTTTTGAGATATCACCGAAAAACCGGAGCGAATATTTCCAGGCAGGAAGAATATTCCCTGTAGGAATACACAATCTGAGAAGCGTTACGGCCGTAACGTTTCTAAGATTCAAATTTTGGGGGGGATAAAAATGATATATATTTCCATAACCGCAGTACTTTGAAGTGAAAAGTTTCTCAAAATGCATTGTACTATCCGAAGCTGCTGTACTTCTTACCAAGTAAGCTTTTATTGCCATTAATATTTAGAGTCATTACCAAACGTATACAGACCCTTTAAACAGTGTAGTGTTACATGTATTATTCAATTGCGGGACTTGTCTGGTCATGATTTCACTGGCCCAACCCTAAAAATACTAGCCTCAGGCCTGGTGCCCATGTAAATTTTGAGCCCCATAATGGTAACTCAATGCCACAATGTTTTGGATTTGCATAAGGTTGTCAGACCAGGCCCAGTTATTGTAGTTTGGGCTTGCAGTGCCGACAACTTTCTGAATAGAATTTGGGAGGATTCTAGAGGGATAGGAAAATAGCAACCAAGACAGTTAGTGTTTTAACATGTAACCTCTCACAGACAAAGAAGTCTGTTGTTTTCCGATAAGATTGGGTGCTTTTTGTTACATCACCATCGTGAAATTGACCATCTCTTTCCGTGTGGTATCAACTCCATTACTTGCATTATTTGTGTAAAGAAATGTCATGTACAATTTTTAATGAGGTATTATAAAATGATCTATAGTATAAGACCTTCATGCTCAGCTTTATGCCCAGTTTGTAAGAGGCTCAATGTATTTTTCCTTTTTCGAGAGAAACAAGAAAAAAACCTTTGTATTTAGAAAAAAAGGAATTGGGGTTAGTAAGATTATCTTTTCAATCTTTTTCCATGTATTACAAATATGTTAAAATTGTTTGACTAGTAGCATGGTGCAGCCACCTTTCTTTATTGTCTCCTTTCCCCTGCCTTTTGTACCATTGTATTAATGATGCACTACTAATAGGGGTTCCCAGAGTCATGGAAAATCATGGAATTTTGAGTAATTATGGAATACCCTGGAACTTAAAGGCAGAATATACCCTAGGTACTTGCGAAAGACCAGTATTCTCACTTGGTGTATCCCAACAAATGCATAAAATAACAAACCTGTGGAAATTTGAGCTCAATTGGTCATCGAAGTCACAAGAAAATAATGAAATAAAAAGAAAAAAAAGCATGTTGCATAGACTTGTGTGCTTTCAAATGTCTGAGAAAGACTTCAAGCCCGAAGCCATTCTCAGAATCAAATATTTTAGTGAGAAATAACTTCTTTCTCAAGAACTGCTTTACTTCAAAGGAAGTCGTTTCTCACAATGTTTTGAACTTCAAGAAGCTCTCAGGTGCTCCTAAACCAAGTAAGTTTTTATGGTAATGTATTTCTTGAGTAATTACCAAAAGTGACAACTACTAAGCTGTCCTGGAAAGTCATGGACAATCCTGGAACTAAAAGCTATCATGGAAAATCCTGGAATTTAAAACTATCAGATGATTATACATGTAAGGGGAGTTGTCGGCAATCTTGTTGATGATCGGATAATGTACACCCAATAGGAGTGTGATTTCTCAGAATTTTTCCTCATATATGAGGATTTTCTCCAAACCTCCTTGAACCATTGTGTCCAAACCTGTAGTTTTGTTTTTGTTTACTTATGGTGATGCACAGAGTCTCTTGAATTGTAACACACAGGAGGTTCCAGGTCTAAAATAGGGGGAACATACATGTAGACCCACAAACAGTTTGTTCAGGAATTTTCATACAGTTGCCACATTTCATCCTTGACACTACATAAATGTACTCTGCGCGTACTGTAAGTGAGATGAATGGCCAGTGACTTAATTGTTTGTAGACTTCTAAAATTTCAAGAAACAGTGTGAGAATTGGTCATGGAAATTACAAAGGCTGTTTTTGATTTGGTGGCTACAGCTACGGCTACAACTGTTGCTAAGGGTGTTGCTAAGGATGTCCTATACTTCATCACGTGTTGATGCAACATTCAGCCACAGCCATAGCTGTAGCCACAACCCTTAATTCGGACATGGCCTAATTTTTGTCCTGGATGGTCTTGGGATTTCATTATCTGTGGGAACCATGAACCTGAACAGAATGCAGTCCGGTATTCACCATAGAGGTAGTTTAGTTGCGCACACTTTACCATGTAAGTGCATTGCTTTGCTATTAATTTAATGTGGTATGAAAATGTCAACAAGGAAAGAAAAAAGTTTCAAATATTATAAAGACATGTTGAATATTTAGAGAATCTCTTATTTTGCTTAGAAAAATTGTTTACTTTTTTTTGTATTCTTGCCAGTCAAAAACAGAAAATGTTTCGTGTGAAGAAAAAGTCACACCAGGTTATTTACAGGCAACTGGTTCTAGTTATTCTCAAAGGTAGGATATATAGACCATGTAACCCGTGTGTACAGAGTAGTGACCTTGTACATTATAATGCATTTCCTGACAGGCAAGATAATACACAGGCCATATGGGAAAATATACATTTTGTGTCATAATTTTCAGATAAATTCAAGAGTTACAAAAGCAAAAAGCTGTACAGCTTTTGAGATGTCCATCCTTTCTTCATATCAAAAGTTGAGAAAAATCAGACAGTGCAATCTCCATAAAACATAAGATTGATTGTATTCTTCCATTGAGCTGTGTACAAACTGTGCCTGCAGGAAGTCCAAGCTCTGTGGCTCTTTTGTAAACATGTGATGTCACAAGGTCTATACAAAAGTTCAAGCTCTTATCAGAACTAAGTAGTCTTCGTGGCAGTAGACAAAAAGCCAGTCAGTTCTTATAAGAACAATCTACACTGCTGAGAAGCTACTGTTGAATAGTGTTACCACACAAAAAATATATTCATGCAGTTTGATCCACCTTTCTAGTACTGAGGATGCTTTTTCCAAAGGCTTTTTTGAATCTATTTCCCATGTCTTGGACTTGGGCTTTGACTCTTGCTCATTCAGTTGTTTGGAAAATGTGCGCTTTCCTTGTGGAGTTTCTACCAGGTGGAAGAAGACCAAGCCCAAGGTGTGGATTCGAAAAGGGCCTATAACATGTTTTTTTTTTTGTTTTTTTAAATGCCAATATTTTCAACAGCCTTTGATTTGGATCCAAGTTTCAGATATTTGTCAGTAATGACAGTCACTTCTGTAATTTTCTTGGGGATTCTAAGATACTGAGTGAGAAAGATGTTTCTTGTGGAAACTGAAGCATTCATTTTGATGGAGTTGGTCGCCACCAAGTTGCCTGTACAAAATGCCATGTGTGACAATATGCAGAATTATATACCTTTATTTGTTGTTATATGTATGTAGAATCACTCTGAGTAGTTTAACCTGAAAGACCTGGTTTTTGTTTTTTGTTATGAGATGATCTGACAGAGTTGATGTCAGGAAATGAGTCAGAACTTGTTGTCTCCACAAGAGTCCCCCAAAATGGGGAGCACTGATGATGCCCTGGATTGGAAAAGAGGTGTTCCAATCTGGGCAACAGTTTTTACCCAGTTGGGATAGTTTTGGATATTTGGGGACCATTGAGCCCTGAGTGGGAGAAGAGGTGTTCCAAACGGGGTAGCAAGTTTTGCCATGTTGTGATTGTTTTGGATATTTGGGGACCACTGACGCCCTGAAGGTTCCAACCTAGGCATCGCTTTTTCTCCCATTTGGGATGGTTTAGTTTTTAATACAAATTGAGACTGAGAGTGTAACCAAACTAGTGTTGCATTGTGTATTGGTTTAGTAGATGGACCAATATATATTAAAATATGTTCAGTCTTTCATGGTTAATTTGTCTATTGTTTGGATTAGAATATGTCACTTTTAATACTTCCGGCTGTTTAACATTGTTTGTGCATCAGTTCTTGTTGGTTGGAAAGACTTTCACAAATGACATTCTACTAGTAAGCATGCTTTAAGTGGTAAAATAATCTGTTTTTGTTAACCGTGCTCCTAACCGAATATATTGTAGTTTGTAAAAGCCAGACAAAACCTATACCTTTTTTGTTGTTTTCACTAAAACGCGACCACCGAAATTGCGATGAATGTGAGTGAATATTATATCTCTTCCTAAAACAACTAGATGTACTCTTCGTTTTTAAAGATTTTCAGAAATTAAAACCTTAGGTGACTTGTTGAGGACATCATCTTTTGAGTCCAGTAGCCAAGAGTCACCCAAATTATAAAGTGTGCAGGTCAACAGTATAACAAGCTCTCATACAAACACAAGAAGATGGTTTGGTTAGATTGTCGATGTAGGTGCTAGAGTATGGCTTCGTACTTATGAAGTGTTTGCATCATTGACAGGGTGGCACCCTTGAAGTACACTAAAGAAAGCATACAAACACTGGTTACCTGTAAATGCTCAATCCATTCCTACACAAATTGGATTCATTGTTAGGTGATGTGAGCTAATTGCCCTCACACCTTACTCCTTGAGGTGATTGGGGGGAGGGGATTGATGAAGTACCCATAGTGGTTCCTCCAGGGGGTGTGCGGGACATTTCCACAATACCACAGGTCTGTATTCTGTGTATGGTGAAGAATCCTCTATGGGTGAAGTAAAGTGGTGTTGGTTGGTGGTCCCTTTTATGATTTAAAAAAAAAAGTAAAATGTCGAGAGTGAAAAATCAAAGGATGTATTCATGGATTGCTGTCCATGGTTTTAATGCACGAGACAAAGAGCAGTGTCAAAACGCATGGAGCAGTGCTGTTGGTGACTCTTAGAATGTACTTCATCACTGAAAAGCAGGGCCCAGTGTTATGACACTTCTTACCACAGAATCTGTGCTTTCTGCACCCTTTAGAGCGCTTACTTCTCTATGCAGGGTATATAGGGCGTAAGCACAGAATTCCAGGTCATAGCAGTATAAAGTATTATAGCTTAGTAGAAACAGGAAACTAACCAAAACACCTTGTCATTTGTACTTGTGACTGTTGCCTTGCTAACTTTGGCTGAGCAGATTTTGGGGCATGGGGTGTCACAAATATAGTCTGGTGATGTGTACCAACTGAGCAGTATCCTCCTTTATCAAACATAAGATGGACACAGGGAACATAGCCAAGATGATACAACAAGAAAGGCATCCAAAGTGTCTGACAACTCAATTCAGACTTAATGCATTGTACGTAATTCTTTCAACCCACAAAAAAAAAAAAAAAACATTTTCCACCCTATTCTCCACCCTGTGGTTACTCAACGCGAAAATGTGTTGCCTCTGATATGATTGGTATAGTGGGTGGTTAGTTGATATTACAGTATCAATCCATCAAAATCAAGCAATACAATGAGATGGGTTTGGAAGGATTTTGGCGGGTTTTACTGTGATGAGAAATTTCAGACTTCTATCTGAGTTCAGACATGTTGGTGTCTCCTTGGTGAAAAAAAAAAAGTGGTTGTTACTCTTTGTTCACATAGAGAAAAAAAAAACATTCTCTCTGATCTTCTTTCTTTTCTGGTACCGATGAAACCGTGTATATGAGCTCCTTGAAATCTTATAACTCCAGGGTTCGATTTTACAAATAAGTTATGATTGATCTTAGGTGCAAATCGATCCTAATTGCCAAGCAAAGTGTGATGTCACAATACAAATCACTATGACAATACTGAAAACTTGTCTTAAAGCCACTGGACACTATTGGTAATTGTCAAAGACCAGTCTTCTCACTTGGTGTATCTCAACATATGCACAAAATAACAAACCTGTAAAAACTTGAACTCAATTGGTCGTCGAAGTTGCGAGATAATAATGGAAGAAAAAACACTCGTGTGTATGACATTTTTGTCAGCAAGTGGTCTCACCTCTGGTTTTAATTGAGTGGTTAAATGGTTCTAAACTTGAAATCATAGCATCAGCTAAGTATTTGTATTGTGTGCTGTCATTTCGTTAGACAAAATCAAGTCAGCAAAATACATTCCTATAACATTGTTGTTTATTTGATATGTTTGGGTGATGACATTTTCAAAAACAAATATTTCTTTTGTTATTTATTGTACTTAAAAGCATATTTATCCTCCTTTTATTATGTTTGTGTGCGTTTGACAGTCCTTTATATTTATTTTTCAAATAATAATGTGCCTGGTCTACCTTTAGTGTTGTCATGTTTATAGTATGTTAAACACATTGTGTCTTTAAAGAGAAACTTTAATATGTTTGAGGCAACACAGAATAAAGAAAATAAGTAGATTTGACAAACGTTGTTGTCTATAGTCGTGTGATTCTCTTCACTTAATGGAGTTTCCCCATTTCTTTATAATATCCTATCTTGCGCTGTTGGATGTGCAATAATAGATAAAAGATGCTAAACCAAAAGTGCATGCTTAGTATTTATCAAGTTTGTGTCCAAGTATTTGTCCAAGTTTTAATGTAGTGCATTTTGGGTGGTTACCTGAATGTGCTAAGCACAACTTTTTGTGTTATGTGAACTTTGGGTCCTTTTCGAATTCACAGCTCCAGCTTGGGGTCAACTTGTATGTTAAAGGAACACGTTGCCTTGGATCGGGCGAGTTGGTCTATGAAAAGCGTTTGAAACCGTTTGTTCGGAAATGCATATGGTTAGAATGATGTTTTAAAAGTAGAACACGGTGATCCACACAAATATGCCTCGAAATTGCGTGGTTTTCCTTTTAAATCGTGAACTAAAACGGCCCACCATTTTGTAGAGCCAAATCTTTGACTCCACAAAATGGCGGACCGTGATAGTTCGCAAAGTAAAAGGAAAACCACGCAATTTCGAGGCACAATGTGTGAATCAATGTATTCTACTTTTGAAATATCTGTCTTAGGTCCTACCATATGAATTTTGTAACAAACGGTTACAAACGCTTTTCATAGCCCAACTCGCCCGATCCAGGCAGTTGTTCCAAAAACGGCATTTATTTGGATTTTGGCCCCGAAAAATGCAGGTCTACGTCTCAACACTCATGTGAGATTATCTGCTTTCTCCTTGACACTGTTTTGTAATAATTCAAAAATGCACATCTGTCTCGTGTCACAGTGATAGATAAAAGCTTAAAATACCAAACCAGGCATGCGCAACAGATCAACGTAAAAATAAAAAAGCTTTATCAATACGGTCATCTTGTGATTCTTCAATTCAAAAAAGTGAAACCAAACCGCGGAGCTGGAAGAAAGTAGTCTGGTCCATTTTGCTCAATGAGAACATCGTATCCAGGATTGTTAATGTGAAGTGGGAATTAGACCAATGGCGGCAGCAGGCGATTGCACACAGTGGTAGACAGTCAAGAGTCTTTGGAATATCCCCAACATTCTATAGGAAGACTTTCAATGTAAAACGCTGGACTAAAGGGAGAATAATGATGTAATGAGACGCCTAATCTGCGACTAATCTTTCTCATTAATCGCCTTATTATCCAGTTTAATGACCACTTTTGCCCATGGATTAGCTAAACCTCTCCCATTTTGAAGATGGACTATCGTTTCAGTGCATCTTATGCCTGCGACCTTTAATCTCCAAAGAGGATTAAGGGTGATTATCCTGACAATAAAAGAGCTCAAGAACCGGCTAACTTCTGAAGGAAGTCAGATGCGTATAATATGGCCTACGACGTAACTCTGTCTGCAAAGTCACCCATTGAATTACACAGTAATCTTATAAAATCGAAGGACAAATATTGAGTGGTACATGTAGTTTTCTTCAATCTTCTAATCGTACTATTTTAACTCAACTGAATTTGTTGCATTCGCTGGGCACGGTGCCATTAAATCACTTACGTTCCCTTATAATAATGAAGCCCCCTTGCGTTTTGTGCTATTATTTGTCCAGCGTATCCATCAATCGGTGGTTTTATTCAGCGTGGGAAATGTCTAGGAAGAAAGACTCGATGTTCTTCAGGATTAGTCTTTGACTTGAATATAGTACAATGTAGCTTCAGTTGTGTTTTCTTTGAATGCGCTAAACATTTTTTTTAAACTCTTGACTTCACGAGACATTAAAAAAACAAAATTCGTAACCATTATCACATTGCCATTGATTGTGTTTATTATGAAGAGAGCACGTTATTTTTGGGTATAAAAACACAATCATGAAATTGCAATATACATTGATAATTAACAATTTTTTCAATGTGTTACTTTACCGCACACTTCACAGAATTGTGTCTTCCCACAAATTTTAAAATAATACACTGATTAATTCTAAAGTGTTTTTAGTTGTGTGTTTTCAGTCTCAGTTTTGTAATGAGGGGTGAAAAGGAGAGACAGAGAAAAAAGAGGGAGCCCTGGTCTGTTCAACCCTGACATGCTCGTCTTCCCGGCCCTGCTTCAATTCTTCTCAGTTTTTATCTCTGTGTCAAAACATCTTCAATGGGTCTCTTAGCAGATTTCAAAGGTTTACCAGTTACAACAGACAAAGGTTTTATCGGTCGGTATGCCACGTCTTTTATCTATTTGGGAGGGGACCACCCTCTTTTCTCTGTTTACTTGCTAAGAAACTAAAGAAAACGTCACTCTTGGTTTGATCCGAAGTGGCGGAGCAAGAGTGACAGAATCCAGTCTTGCTGTAGAGCTGAATGTGTAAAAGGGACTTGTTCGGACGGTATGCCACTGCTATTGTCTGGGATGAGAGGTGGGGGTCGACACTCTTCTCTTCTTTCTTGTCTTACGTCATGTACGTGTGAAACGGCAGTGGGCCCACAGGGGTAAATAAAAATGCTCAAAATGGCGTGGGTAATAATCAAACATTAGTCGTCACAGTCGTGCGGCTGGATCATATCAACTGACTACGGCAACGGCTGTGGTCGATGGCTGCCGCCACAACGTTGAAGAATAGGCCTTTTCATCAGCGACTCGGCCATGGCCGTGGAGTAGCCAATCCGGACACGGCCCTGTCAAGAGTTATGTGTTGGTTTTACATACCTCATTGTCTACACACTGTACGATTTCCTTGACATTTTAGTTTTTATCTATTCCTAACGCGTTATTTAGCCAATTTACCTGTGAAGGTGGCCCTGCAAGAAATGTTAATGAAACGCATATAAAATACTGGTTTCGGGAAAACGCTATTGTAATTAGTATCTAACTTTAACTTCGGTATTTTCAATCTTAAAGCTGATTCTGTTCAAAGTTGGCACTGTATACTGCAAAATATTTCCTCTTCAAATGATCGATCTTCAGTGCGGATGTATCGAGTTTTTAAATCTTGACACGGCGATTGGCACGTCTGTTTATTTCATTTGTACAGACCTAGCTCGGCGTACGCTACTATTAATCTCTTAAAACGAAAGTGAAATTATAGCACTGCAACCCTTTCATTCGACGTCTGGGTCCTTTTGTCCTCCTGCGTAGAAATGCACCAAAGATGTTAACGAAGTAATCTCGTCAAGGCATTCTTATTCACCACTTGAATGACTACACCAGGCCCTGCAAAAATAGTATGGGGTGCACATTAAGCTTAAATACGTACATTGTTGTTTTGTGGAGAAAAGTGCCGTTTGGGAATTCCCAACACGTGGGCTGTAATAACGAGTGTAAGTGGCAGACGTTTTCGCTACTTTTTGCTTTGCAAGTAACAAGACATTTCATAGACCATTGAGTGCCATTTTCTAATTCACATGAAACAATTAGTAGACTTTAATTACTTAAACCAACATATCGTAAGTGGGTTGCGATAAAAGTAGGTGTGTCACCCATTTATCAGAACTGCTATAGAATGTAAGCCCCCCTATCGTCACATAGTTCCATCATCTACATTCGATCTATCATTAAAAGTGGGTGGGGTTTATCTGTTATTATCTGTTCAGTTCAATGCAATTAATAACAAGTATTCATATTAATACACAATGCTTCAGTAAATAGTTAACTCAGTGTTTAAAATTGTCTGTTTTTATGACATTACCTATTTTGTAGCAGGGGTTCAATTAGCGGTCGGTCGGCAGAGAGGTTATTTTGGTCGCCGGCCTAAAAGTTTGTGGACCGCTGACTTAGAAGATGGAGCGATTTGAAAATTGTGCAGGTTTATTTCTTTTGTAAAAACTAGTGTTGCAGAATGCAGTCATCCTTTAATTGTTTCGTTCCTTCCAGTTACCTTTGTTTTCATGGTTTACCGTAAAACAAAACTTCATTTAAAATTGTCCATCATGGATCATTTCATCCCGAGCCGTCTGCCCACGCACTTCGCCGGTACCTTCGCCCGTCCCATCTTATCCATTCAACTCCAGAATACCAGCTGCCATTCTCTTTTTAAAAGGGTACATGAATTGTTCCCTCTTGTCAAACATGTCAGAAACTTCACGTCAAAAACACTTCCAACTCAGTCCTTTTCGTTGTAATTTCTCTGGAACGTAGCCAGATAGTCATCCGGGGGGGAACAAGCAACAAGCAAAGCAATTCTTTACCCGAAGGTGGAGCGTCCTGCAGGGAGAGCTCGTCGGCATTATCAAGCTGTAAAAAGGATGATCAAAAGATGCATGCGTGGGGGCTGCCAGGTTTTTGAATATAACTGTATAGTTATGAATGGATGGACAGACGACCAATGCAACCCTAGTACTGTGACGTATGTAAGCTTGCGGAAAACGCCACACCACAAAAAGGTGATCACTGGGACGAAGCTAAGTTGACATCTATTTCACAAAGTGTAAGTAAATCGGAATCTACTGTGAATCCTGATAAGTTTTGGGCAGTGTCTTGGATTAGTGTACCAATTGGATTATCGTGTACGGTGAGTTACAAGTCGTGGTTGTTTACTTGATTAGTTCAAATTAGTTGTTGGACCATTATACGAATGACCAGTACGCACCAACCTCGGTTGAAGTTATTTGTCTTTGTTGCATCTGATGAAGTATTTGTTGCAACATAGTGTGCACTGATTATCCAAGAATCCTTCATAGAGTTCTGGTTCTTAAAAACTGGTGGAAAGGTATTTTTTGTCAATACTTAAAGGGAGTTTATACTTTTGGTAAACGTCAAGACCAGTATCCTCATTCGGTGTATCCCAACATATACATGAAACAACAAACCTGTGAAAGTTTAAGCTCAATCGGTCATTGCAATCACCAGAAAAAAGTGGAGAAAAACCTGAAGTGTTTTCACTGTTTTCAAACATTGAGTTTTTGACTCATGAGATCAAAACTAATTGTTTTACTAATTTCTCAAAAACTATAGCATTTAAAGGAAAAAAGTATTTCAAAGGGAGTATCCCATCATGACCATCTTTATATACCATGCAAGTTATGTGCGAATCTGCGAACATTTATATTTTTACTTTTACCAATGTTACAAACACAACGATCATTTGCAGCATTGTAATTTTGTGTTGAGTCAGTTCACACAATGCCTTGCTTTTTATTCAATCATCTTGTCAACTCAGTTCAAAAGTCGATAACTTACAGATGATAATGACCGTGGTGTCACACGGTAAAGTTTATATTATAACCAAAATAGGAAATAAACTATACAAAATCTGATTTGTTGATATTAAGCTGCACTCCAAATGTCACGTTGGGACAAAATGTTGTGTACTCTGGTACTTTGCGTGCCAGGCACAATGTCAGACGGGAGCCGAACGTTCTTACTGCCGGGCACCATAAGCATATTGCAACATTGGGAGTGTATAATTTGTCCAAATATTATCGTCTGATGTGACACTGTTTACTCTGATGGAATGTACAAGGTTTGTATACTTGTGAAAGCTTTTTTTGTTGAGAGATCCATCTTTGTTTTCTGTCTCTGTGAATGACATAATATATGCCAACCGGAGTTCAACAAAAGACAGGGACAGCGTTCAACCAAGGTCGAAGAAACCATCATATGCATCTTTTTGACGTCATGCACGCCATTGTTAATAAGACTACACCATGCATGGTTACAGTATAAGTAGTTTGTTATCACCCCCAGTGTTTCTAAAAACAAATTAATACCACTGAACGAGTATATTCATTTCAAGTGAACATACAAAATTGGCAATTACGCCGAATAAAAGGCAAATCGGATCGCATTCAATTGCAGACAACCGTAATGTTGTTCATCTGCGTCATTCGCTCTTATTAGTGTGGGTCCTTCCCCCGCTGTCTATTTCATACGCTTTCCCCATTATTGTTGTCCCGGTAAATTGGTACAATAAAACCGTATGAAATTGCATCATTCGGGTGGCTACAGCCTTTTCCAAAATTCAAATCCAGCCCAGGATTTGGGTTTAAGATCGACAATTTGCAAAATTATTAGGTTTCCTAATGCCGGACGAAGCCGGAGCCGGAGAGCCGAATGGCCTTGGTTTTCAATCAAGAAGTGTTCTTTTGCCTCCTGTCGTATGGAATATTATACTGAGGAGTTGAAGATCAGGCCCCAGTGCAGAAACAATGACTACCGAATCTGAGCCCACTTTCAAAGAGAAGCTTAAACACAAAAAGTAGCCAAGCACAAAATATCTTGCTTACCATATTAAAGGCACTGAACATGTTTGGTAATTAACAAAGACCAGTATTGTGGTGTATCCCATTATGCACAAAATAACAAACCTGTGAAAATTTGGGCTTAATCGGTAATTGAGGTTGCAAGAAAGAAAAAAACACCCTTGTTGCACAATTGTGTGTGCTTTCAGATGCTAATAAATGGCTTCATGCATGAAGTATTTTATTATTTTAGTGAGAAGTGACCTCTTTCTCAAAAACTACGTTACTTCAGAGGGAGTGGTTTCTCACAATGTTTTATACTATCAACAGCTCTCCGTTGCTGGTTACCAAGTAAGTTTTTATGCTAATAATATTTTTTAGTAATTACCAAACGTGTTCAGTGCCTTTAAGGTTACCAACCAAAATACCATATCGCATGCACCATCTGTGATTGGTATCCTGCTTGTTTTTGCTTAGCAGCCAGAAAACTGTTAGGCAAAATGTTTTGTTTCAGCAGCGCTATGAAATTAGAATTTTTTTAACATTGACTCTTAATGAATGGCCCCTAAGAGCAAATTATTTATAGAGTTTTTTCTGTTCATTGCTAAATTAATTCGTGTGAGTAAAAGTATTAATTATTCTGATCAGATTCATCATTTTCTATTGTCTTTTAAGTTTTATTCCCATCCAATACCGTAAAGAAAAAAAACCACCCAAAACAAACATAATGTGTATTATTATGTTCCTATTACAGTTTGCTTCATTGGATGACCAAGCTCTACACTGATTCACCGATTGGTGGCGTTTCTCGCCAGTGCCACAGTACTCGCACTTTCAGAGCCGGAGCGACGAGTTCACCAACGCACCAGGGCATTGGCCAGAAAATATCTACATTTGAAGAAAAACACGAGATTTATTCACACTACAGACACTTCGGGGACTCAGTTTTACGTTGTGCACCAACCAGCTACAGTGAGCTACTGAAGTCACCCAAAGTTTGACTGCATATCTTCAAGGTCATTGAATTGACTTTCAGATGTTGCAAGCATGGTGAACCTGGAAGATATAATATTGCATTTGTAGGAAATCGTTAGCTCTGTACTTCAACCCGATCCGCCGATGATTCAAGGGTTTCGCCCCACGTGTTTTGATGACCCGTCACCATAAACAAACTGCCATTCTACCGTGTGATATTTTACCAAGTTTTTGCATGGAGCGAATTTTCTTCAACGAACAAGAATAAATATCAGCCGTGCTGCTGTGCGGAACTGTCATTCCCCAATTGGAATTATGAACAATTTGTTACGGTAACTAGAGCAGAACTTCGGCGTGATTGAAATCGAATAATGTTACATGGTCCCACAATGAAGTGAATACAGTCTTCAGAAGCCAACCATGAGTTGCAGTGAGTTGTTAATCGTTAGAAGAACCGTCCTGTGTGTTTAAACACGATACTACAATAGATGTCAAAAACCTACTGAGGTGTACTTTATAGGTGTGAATTGATGAATGTACATGTAGTTGTAACATTTGAATGCACGTAACTCGCATTCCTTTTGCTTGGATGCGATTTCCACGGTGATTGTGGGACGCTCTCTTTCCAGCCTGATAAACTTTTTCGAGGAGCTGTCGAGGCGGGCTTGAAACATGTCTCTCTGGTGCGTTTTGACTGTATGTTAAATTATTTTGAAGTATAGCCATCTCAAGGACCCAGTGAATACATTCTATTCTTCGTTTCAATCTTGATGCAAGTGTTGATTCTTTCTGTGATGTGATCACTCATCATACAGAGAATATTTATGAAAAGTGACTATATTTTTTAAATAGGCACGGATGAGGTAATCTAGTCCAAGAACAATTACTTTAATTACTGGTGAGTTTTTTTTCATACTCTTCTGAATTGCGTTGAATTTGGGCCAGCAATACCGAGGCTGTCTCGTGGATTTATATTCTCAACTGGCTGCGTGTGAGACGAGATGTGGCGAGATTCGGATCAAGGAATGAGGACATCCAACATATCAAGGTCAGTGGGGGAAATAAATAAGGGTTTGTTTTGGGTTTGGCTGCTTAATTATCAAGTTGTAAAAAAACACACACGCACACCGCATAGCTTTCAATTAGAAATATAGGCAGTAGTAATGAGATAATCATCCAAAGGCCTTGTCACAATATGTAATTTTACAGACAATTTGGTTGGGTTGGATGGAGGCAACCAACTGCACGGCTTGAGTGTAAAATCAACAATTGTATAGCATAAGACTATATCAGTAACTTAGAGACAAGCTTCTTTGCAAGTGAAGATTCGTCCCGAAGACAATTTTGTGCAGCTTAATTTGTGAATGATTGTCTTTCTTGAAGTTTTCCTTGATTTGGTTTCCTTCGAATAGCATGGCTCTTTTTAAAATCAAAATGTTTGGTTGGAGACTTGTCTTGAAACAGACTGCATGGGATGTACAGTCAGCGGTAAACTATAGAAGTTAGCAGGGTAGTTGAACCCTGTTTGATGTATGATAGTTTGACATCGTTTTTTACGTTAATACAGATATTCCAGTTGTATTGTTTTAACGTATCAAGCTGTCGTTTTAAGTGGCTTTGTGAAAGGGTACGACGAAACTCTGCCAGCATCTTTTGTGTACAAAATCGGTCCGTCAATTGTTTGTCGTCAATGATAGGTGAACCAAATTATGAAAACAATTAAGCTTAAATTAACACATGCAAAACTTGGACAAATACAAAACACACTTAGATTCACGGAAGAAGGATTTCCTTTATTCTTAGTTAAAGAAAGCGTTTCGGTAAAAAAACAAAAAGCTTAGCAGACCCTCTTAACTCTTAATCTACGGGAAAAAACGTATCAATATGTGCTGAAAACGTACCGTAGTTACGTTAGTCCCAATTGAAATAAGTGCCTGTTTTAAAAGCTTGGAAGCATATTTTAGGCCTATAAGCCCCCTATAGCACGCACAGTTGTAGTGTTGGATATGACGAGTCGTTGGCAATGTCCCCCC